>CM076931.1:2076932-2223733 GCA_039566165.1 Maruca vitrata
ACTTCGGATTCATCAGTAGGCAGCAAGACGAAAGAATATTGGGCGCAGTTCATCCTATTACACGTGCTATTACGGTACGCTTTTTTCCGCGAGATCCTTTCCAATCGAAGCAAAAAAACTGTTAACATTATTGATTGATTCTGTCGAATTTACTGTAGATATAAGGTCGAGCGCAGATATATTAGTATTATCAGAATTTGTTAATTTTTTAAGAGTGTCCCAGAGTGTTTTATTATTGGTTTTTGCAGCTTTCTGGAGAAGGCTTTTCTCATAATCTTTTTTTATTTTTCGTAGTAGTGAGTTACAGAAATTTCTATACCTCTTCTAGACTATCATAGCAGTTTCATTATCAGGATGTTTTTTAAGTTTTTTGTGCAGTTTATCTCGATGCCTTACACATCTCAAGAGACCCGCAGTCATCCATGGTTTAGTGATTCGCCTACGATTTGAGATAATAATAGTTCTTGTGTTATTTTCAAGTACAGTGTTTAATTTTGACAGTAGATATAAGGTGGCTTCATTAGCATCTTTGAAATTATACATCGGACTCCAGTTCAAGCCTGACATGACCTCATCAAGCCCCGAGAAGTCTACTTTTTTGAGAGAGGAGTAAGTGGATGTCACTTTACAATAATCAAGTTTGAGTATTAGCGTATCGTGGTCTGTGATTGAGGTTTCAGCAACATAGCAAAAGGCAGGATAAGTGCATTTTAGCATAACGTGGTCAAGACAAGTCTTGTGATGTGTTGGGAATATGTGACCAGGTAATAAACTATGTGCAGCTAGCATGTCTAGGTATATCGATGAGTTAGCATCCTTGGTATTTTCCATAATGTCAATATTGATGTCGCCTATGAGTACTTTATTCGTAGTGTTGATTTCAGAGAGAACAGTATCAAGAGACTCTAAGAACTGGGGGATATTTTTATAACCAGGAGGCCGGTAAACTGCAATTAGTGTAACATTACCATTAATATTAACTTTTAAGCAGTTAGCACCACAAAGAGTGGGTTCGGATACAGATAGGCGCAAGTTTTTTTTCGAGAATATCACAACTCCTTCATTTTGGGATAAGTTATTTTCAGATTGGTTAAGGCTGTAACCATCAAGAGAAGGTAGTTTGGGTTTATTGCGTAGCCAGCATTCTGTAAGGACTATTAAATCCCAATCAGTTTTAGATCTAAACAGTAACGTTTGAAAATCTGAGAAGTTTCTATTTATGCTTCGAATATTTTGGTGGATAATTTTTAAACTCCTTCCTGGGGTGTTCATAAGTATCTGGCAGTCATCTATTGTGCAAATAGAAGACTGAGCTACCTTAAATTGATCAATGTCATTTAATAATTCAGTTGTTCTATTACCCATTATTAATAAATGACTCAGTAACAAATTTAAAAAAGTACAGTTTTAAGGAAGTTAACTGGTGTCTGTATTTATGTTTAAGTATTGAAGACAACATCATTATCTGGAAGGTTACAGATTGATTATATAAGCTAAGGTATATTCTAAATAGATAAGGTGGTAAATATATAAACAGTAACTGTTGATAGTAAGAATAGATGTATTTATTGGTAGTGTTATGACATGGATGAGTAGTGATAATAGTGCGGATGTGTGTGAATGTGATGTTCGATCTGAGCAATATTTCTTTTAACATAGGGAATAAAAACGTAACTATAATTATATACATAAAACTTAGCAGAGGCGCGCGTTGATACACATGACAAGTAAGAATGATGAAACTAACAAGAATCGTTTCAATATAGTAACTAATGAATAGTAAAATATAATTCTTAATACACAAGGAACAGTACTTATGAGAGTAAGGTTTTCTAATTAGGTTATATAGCACTATGAGTCATATTCTCTTCAACAGTTCGGCTATGCATTTTTCTGAACGGATTACGATAGGCTTACCAGCTGGATCAGTGCGCAGCAGTATTCGTCCATTAGAGTTCCAACAAGAATAATTATACTTCTTGGCAAATTGGCGAGTTTCATACATAAGTTTTCTTTGTGATGGCCCAAGATGTTCATCAATGTAAATAGGATTTTTTTCTCCTGGCAGATCCACAGTACGAGTATTTAGTTTATCAGCGACGGGTTTGCCCTTATTGTATCTTCGTACTCTGGATAGCAACTCGTTTCTAGTCTGAACACAGGTAAATTCAGCAACTACAGGTCTAAGTGTCCCCGATTTACCTGGCAAGCGATAAAGGTCACGTATATCTGCAGGTAATACAGACATTTCCATAACTTTACCGATTTTTGAGAGAATCGAGAACAGACTGTCGAATTTCTCGTTTTCGGAAAATGGTACATTTCTCAATTCTAGGGTTGCGTCTCTCGTATGAAACTGTATGTCCTGGAGCTGAGATTCCACAATATTTATAGCAGCAATATTAGATTTAAGACCACTTTCAAATTCTCTTACTTTAGAGGTGGTCTCTTCCTGAACATTATTAAAAAACTCCATTCCTTTTTCTATTTCTGCATTTGTTTTTTTTATTTCCTGGCATTCCTTCTTAAGGTGGGTTACTTCCGAAACCAGTTTGGCCAGAGTGTCGTCGAGGGAGGTCTTCCATTCGCAGAGGCGTCGGTCTTGATCCACTTTCCAGCTTGACAGCATGTTCAAGATGTCCGTTCTCAAGTCGCCAGAATCCGAAGATGATGGTGTAGAAGCACTTGGTGGGGAGGTCTCCATTCTTTGACGTTTGGTTCTGGTGGTGATATTCGTATCAGATTTTGGGATATTTACATTCGCTGGTGTCAAAAGATCTGATTCAGAACGGGAGCCTGATAACACCGTGTTGCTGCGAGGTGGCGAACGCTGTATATTCGGCATAATAATATACTAATGACAAAAGATCCTTTTTATTGCGTTAAGTTGTCCAGTACAATAGATCCCGCGTATCACAACAGCAAGGAGTCACCCGAGTGTGTACGTAGTAGTGTGAAATTTCGCCGCGTCGATCCTTGCGTGTTTGGCCCAGTGGCGCGGGGTCTTGGATCAAAATCCGAGCGGCGCAGGTTCAAATCCGCCACTTGCCGCAAAAAGATTTTATATTTTAAAATTTAATTTAACAATTTTCACAGCACTTGACACAGTGGACACGTCTAAACGCTTTCGCGGTCCGGAGGGGAGAGGAGGAATATGTACACCATCTGAAAAATCTCTGCCTTCATCCTAAAATAAAGATACAATGCGACGTCATCTTGTTACAATTAGGTCATAGCTATGACGAATATAACCACTATAATGCAATGTTGCTCGGTCACCAGACACCGGCGCACGCGACACTTCGCAGGCGTCGCGGCCTTATCGATGGCGTAGGCTACGTTGCCCATTCTTTATTCGGGATATTAGATCAAGACTTCGCCGATCAATATTCAAAGGACATCAAACTTATTCACTCCAATGAAAAACATCTTGAGAGTCTATGGCGTAACCAGACTTCGATCATAGAAGGTGAATATAATTGGTTGAAAAAAGCGAAAACATCTGTAGAGAAACAATATAAAATCTTCAACCAGCATTTGAACAATCTCGAAAAGGCGGAAAACGAGATGACATCCGAATTACAAAATTTAGCCACCAGCAATGACTTTGCCATAACCGCCATAATTGCTAATAATATCCTATCCGATTTGCGAAACGTCCAGGATACACTGCTGGATGCTATCACAGATATTTATTATGGAAATTTTAACGTACATCTACTTAAACCAGAACAGTTACTGCAGGAGCTACACTTTATTGCTGGACGTATTCCCAAAGATTTATCATTACCATTAGATAACATCTTTAACCAGTTACCAAAGCTCTACCATTTGCTGAAGGTAAAGGCAAGAATAACCAGGGAATTTTTAATATTTGAAATTAAAATTCCTCTTGTAAGCAGAGATTTATTCGACATATACAAGATTATACCAATTCCTAAAGAAATGGACAACTACATGGTCACCCTACTCCCTATCGCTAGTCATGTTGCGATCAACTTACAAAAAGATTTGTACCTACCAATGAGCGATCAAATATATCAAGCTTGTATGTCTTATGACATAGATATCCACTTATGCCCTTTAAAATCACCACTTTACCAATTCAAGTCAGAGCAAAGTCTATGCATTTTGGACGTGTATCGAAAAAGCTGCAAAACTCTAACCATTCCATGCGAACATACGTGGTCTCAGCTTCATAAGACAAATACTTACTTGTTTACTTGTTGTGGGGAATGTCCTGTAAGGATCATATGTGATCAACAAATTACTGCAGAGCGACTACGTCACTCAGGCGTTATCATGCTGGGGGACAGCTGCGTCATCAAGGGCGACTCGTTCTCTATAATGTCGCATAAGCAGTTCTCGAATAACATAAACATTAAACCAGACATTATGACGCCGGAGATACCTCCTATTAACCAAATAATTAATATAGCCATTCCTAACACCACCATTGAAATTGGAGATAACGGACTAGATAAAGATCTGAAGGTCATTGAAGATCAGATCAAAGATATGAAATCTGAACCAGGAGTAGCTGATGTCATCTCATACCATGACATTCACCATTATGCAGCCATCTATGTGTTTATGGGCATCATCGTGTCCTGCGGGCTTGGCTGGCTGTGCTGGCGGCGCCGGCGCACTCGCCGGAGCGGGATGCGCGCGCGCGCCTGCAGCGACCTCGACGCATCCGATAGTGCTATGGTGAAGTGCGTTAGTGTCAAAGAGTGCGTCTCTAGTGATCAGTGTAAAAGTGATGTTAGATCCGGAAGTGCCTAGTGTCAGTGCGCGTGTTAACATGGCATCGTTGCCAAATTTCCGCCAACACTTCCAAGCGTCTAACCAAACATTAGAATAAGATTTATTGTTCTTCACCTTGTAAACCACACTCATCTCATCTTGCACTATTCACTTATAATTTTGTAACATTATCATTTAATGTTTGTCTTTACTTTTCTTTCTCTCCTCCGGGAGCATGTACGATCTTTGACCGTACATTGAATTGCATGTCGCGGCGCGTCTGTAATTTGACTCGATTAGGCTCCGATTCGCGGAGTTTGTGCGATTTATTATAATTAATTTAGTACTTAGTGTTTAACCGATCATCGTACCAATCGCGCGTATTCACTCACACCATTTTCACCATCTTTCACCATTTTAGTGTCTAGCTTTTCTTAACTGTATTTCGTGTCTATCTTAGAATAAACTCTCAGTTAATCTAACCAGTGACTTTCCATTCAACAATCCTAACTTTAAGTGTACGTACCGTACAATAATATAATTTGATATGATATTTATATTTTAGTCTAAGGGAATTTCTAAGTACTTTTATTTGTTTAAAAAGTTTACATAAAAATACAGCGTCCTCTCTTCAATTTCATTTGCAGTGCCCTAGCAGGGTCTATAATGTATCTATAATTACTACCCCAACACCTTGTAAACACTTATAGAAGCAATAAATTATTGAGTATTGAGTATACCATTCACATCGATCACGTAGGCCCCTTTGTTCGTAGCAGTAAAGGAAATATGTATATTTTGGTGATAATCGATGCATTCACTCGTTATATTTATTTGAAAGCCGTAAGAAATACCAAATCTCAAACCAGTATCAAGGTTTTAGCAGAATATTTTGGGATTTTTGGAGTACCTAAAAGACTCATATCTGATAGAGGGACCTCGTTTACAAGTGATAGCTTCAAAACTTTCATGGATGAAAAGGGGATCAAACATATTCTTAATGCCGTTGCTACACCTCGAGCAAACGGGCAGGTCGAGCGTTACAATAAAGTAATTGTAGATGCTTTAACAGCTAAAAACAATTTGTACATCAGAAAATAAATGGGATGATCATTTGGCTAATGTACAATGGGGGTTGAACAATACATTTAATAAGGGAATAAATAGAACACCAGCCGAAGCATTATTTGGAAAAATATTAACTGGGTCTACTGAGGGCAAAATTGTTTCAGAATTAAACGATAATATAACCAAAAGTAATGATAACCAAGATATAGTTGAAATTAGGGACGAAATGAATGAATACGTTAAAACTAGACAAGAACAAGAGAAAGAATATTTTGATAAAAGAAGTTGCAAGCCACACAAATATAAAGTAGGTGATCTAATTAGGGTTGAGCGACAGGTACCTTCAACGGGTCACAGTAGAAAGTTGGTTCCTAAGTTTCAAGGTCCTTATAGAATCACTGGTGTACTTGATCATGACCGTTATCAAATCGAAGATACCCCTATAACAAGGAAGGGTAGACTTTACTCGACTATTGTTGCTGTAGATAAAGGGCGCCCTTGGCTGAATTTTAAAAGTCCACATGATAGTGAGGATGAGCATTCTCATGAATCCAATTAGTACTATTATTTATTTGTTATTCTTCTCATTGTGTATATTTTTAAGATAGCTAATAGTGAGGCTTATAGACTTTGTAATTTTGGAAATAAAACAATTACAATTGTCATAAATTAAAAAGGCGGAAGGGCCAAATTAAAGACGGAAGGGTCTACTACTTATGTAATTTAACGGCGGAAGGGCCGTATTATAAAGACGGAAGGGTCTTACTTTTTATCATAAAATGGACAGAAGGCTCCTTTAATAAAATGTAATACCTATTTAGTAACACTAGATATTCAGGAAAGAACATGTCAACAATGTATATGTATGCAATTTTATCTTTATGTGTATTAAGGTTTTCCGATAAAATACAAAGCATGAGGTCACGCTTTGAATTAGGATGGCCGACTGTCAGCATTATGTTTAATTGTAACGGCATTTGTATTTTACATTCATTTTAAATATTAGTTTTATCACTAAATGATTAAGTCCATTCGTACTTTTGTAATGTTATAAAAACGGCAACACCTGCGCTTGCACCTGCGGGCGCAGCTGTGCGCGCACGTGTTGCCTATCCCCTCTACTTGGGTATAATACGGGTGCCGCTCAAGCTGCTGGTCATTATTGTGCCAGCAGTCGGTGCGTTCACACTGGATTTCTGGCTTATGATAATTTCGTTAAAGTGTACCTCTAAGAGTACCTATGTAAGTAAATTATGTTCTGTATTACTGCATGTGTATAATAAATATATGAGGCTAGTAAAATCAATTAGATATTATTATTTCTTCTATTACCATATTGCTTTTGTTTCAAAGTAATAAATGTGATTTTAACACTTATCTATTATTTTATTGCTATTGACACTCCTTTTATTTATTTATTAAATACGTTGAGCTAAGTAGTAAGAAAAAGTAGGTAAATGATACGGGCCTAGGTACTCTATTTCATGATTTCCACGTTAGTACAAATAAAGACTCGACAGTCTGACACTTTCAACCTTTCACAATATTTTCCTTTCACTTCCTCTTCTTGTAGGTTTTCAACTTTTATTCTTTCCAGAACACTCGTTGGTTCTTTAACCCGATGCCGCCAGCCATTGAATAGACCACTCAAACGGGATACAACCAGGAAGTGATCTGTATCAATGGAGATACCACGGTACGCTCGGGTGTTAACGAGTGTCTGTCTAATCCTTTCATCAGTAATAATGAAATCAATCATACTTCTCGAACTTCCTTCTTCTTTTGTATACATGTGGATCTTTTAACTGCGAATAGTTTCAGTGTAATTCAGTGTTTTAGTGTGATTCAGTGCTTTAGTGTAATTTAGTGTTCCGTGTTTAGTGTTGTAATTAAGTGTTTTTAATTGTGTTTTTAAGTGTTTAATTGTGTAATTGTTAGTCGATAAATAAATTAATTGTCTTTAGGGTGACTTTTGGCGTATCTTGAATTAAACGTACCCCGTTCCCGCATCAATTGCCTCAAGTGTCAGAAGTGGGATTCAAGATGCCTCTTACACCACGAGAAGACAGTGAGGGTCGAGTAACAAGGAGTCAAACCGCGGCCCTGCAAGAGGGTGAAGGCACTTCAACGGAGGGATCGATACAAACACCGATTGGGCCTGTTGAGCTTGCAGACTTATTCAAAATGCTGAAGACAAGCCAGCCGCCAGGAGGAGCAAGCCCGCGAGAAAACCCGCCGCCAGGAGGAGCAAGCCCGCGAACAAGCCCGCCGCCTTGAGGAGCTAGCCAGACTTCAAGAAATACAATTCGCTAAACTGAGGGAAAAACAAGCCCTCCGCCAGGAAAAGCAAGAACTTCGCCAGGAAGAGCTAAGCAAGAGTTTGTTGGGGGCTATTGAGAAGAAGCATGAAGTATTAGAAAAGCAGATTGATGCTCTCAAGGACGATGTGCTAAGCGTCAAGACCCAACATGAAGATCGACTCATCCAACACGAAGATCGACTCATCCAACATGAAGATCGATTCACCCAACATGAAGATCGATTCATCCAACATGAAGACCGATTCACCCAACACGAGGATCGACTGAGTCAGGTGTATGCTGAGATGCGACAACTGCATACCAAGATGGCAAGAGTGGGGACCCGGGGTGCTACGGTAGTATCGGATTCTCCGAAAATCGAAGTACCCCACTTCGATGGAACGACGTCTTGGGCAGCATTTTGGTACCAGTTTGAGACGGTGGCTAAAGGAAAGGGGTGGAACGAGGAAGAGTCCTTGATAGCTCTGACTCTGGCTCTTCGTGGAGATGCCCTGCTCACGTTGGAAAACCTGCCTTCGGATAACAGAACTTTAGGTGCTCTCCAAAGGGCACTAGAGGGCAGGTACAGCGACAAACACCTGGAACACGCGTATAGAGCACAACTCCGCGACCGACAGCAGAAGCCTGGTGAGAGTCTGCAGCAATGGGCAACGGAAATCGAAAGGCTAGTCAGGCGTGCCTACGTGTCATGCCCTACAATGTTGGAATCAATGATCCCGCAAGCTTTCTGTGATGGAATTAGAGACGCAGACACACCGTGAAATTGAGCCATCATCAGACCTTACAGGAAGCTCTAGCCCATGCTTTGGAGGTGGAAGCCGTGCGTCAAGACGCTAGAACTCAACGACTTCGGGAGGTTGTGGTGAAGGAAAAACCTTCTTTGGGTCCGATGTGCTATGGCTGCGGCGAGAGGGGCCATATTCGGAGTAGTTGCCCCAAGCGAAGATGGCCAAGTAGAACGACAGTAGCGTCCTCTACACAGGTGGATGCAGAAGAGCTGTCGTTAGAAGGAGCCAGGGCCGTGGGGCGGGCGCTGGCTGGTCAACATCGAGCCCCTACCGTCACTGTTTCACAGATTGGTAATGGGAACAACCTTACAGTGGATGGACAGCTGAACAGCGTAAAGTGTCATTTTACTATTGACACCGGTGCCTCAAGAACAATAGTGCGTCCGGAGCTATTGAAAAGGACTATTATGTGGAATCAGAGACCATCCGTTCAGCTTCAAACAGCAACAGGCCAGCCAGTTACCGTCTTCGGTGAGACGATGGCGAAGATAACCATTGAGAACAGACCTTTGAATATGGTGTACTCGTAGCAGACATCACGGACGATTGCATCATCGGATTGAACTTTTTAAGAGACCAGAAGTGTGTTGTAGACGTCGCTAAAGGAGTTCTTAGATTCCCCGAACAAGAAGTATTCCTAGAGGGAGCGAGATCATGCGCAGTTTACTGCCTGAAAAATACGACCCTGCAGCCGAGATCTGAAACTCTGGTCAAAGTTAGATTCCCTTACACTGCGTGTCAAGGGCGAAGCGTCGTCATAGAAAACTGCGGCGACCATCCGAGTTGGATCACAGTAATAACTCTGGCAATGACCGGAAAAGGAGCGCTGGTGCGAGTCATCAATCTTAGCGGAGATGAAGTGCAGCTACGAAGAAACTGTGTCATCGGACGGTGCGATGCAGGTCAATCCATCAGAAGGCTGAAAAGGGCCCGGGAACCGGAATCCTGTCAAGGAGATGACGTCACGCCGCTCCTAGCAAATTGTAAGGACAAGCTCTCTGAGCGGGAACTTCAGCAAGCTAAAAGGTTGTTGCTGGATTTCAACGACATATTTTCGAAGGGTGACCATGATTTGGGAAGGACAAGTCTCGTTAAACACAGAATAGACACGGGAGACGCGCCACCAATCAGGCAGCGGCCTAGACGCCTTCCATTTTCCAAGGAGAAGGAGGTAGCAGACATGGTTGCCGAGATGCAGAAGAACCGCATGATAGAACCTTCCACAAGCCCGTGGTCTTCGCCAGTAGTCCTAGTAAAGAAGAAGGACGGCAGCATCAGGTTCTGTGTGGACTACCGGTTGTTGTATAATGCAACGAAGAAGGACAGCTACCCTCTGCCCCGTATAGACGACACACTGGACATGTTGAGCGGCATGAAGTGGTTCTCAACAGTGGACCTTAAGAGTGGGTACTGGCAAGTTGACATCCATCCAGAAGACAAAGAGAAGACGGCATTTACGACCGGAACTAGGAATGGATTGTGGCAGTTCAACGTCATGCCCTTTGGTCTTTGCAACGCTCCGGCGACATTCGAGCGGTTGATGGAAAGGGTACTGGTCGGACTTCTGGGTGATGCATGCCTGGTCTATCTGGATGACATCATTGTCATGGGTCGAAATTTCACAGAGCATGTCAGTAACCTGAGGAAGGTTTTCACCAGAATACGAGAAGCAAACTTGAGACTCAGCCCAAAGAAATGCACGTTTTTCAAGGAGGAAGTCGCCTACTTAGGCCACATTATTTCATCGAAAGGTGTAAGGACTGACCCAGAGAAGATAAAAGCTGTTCAAGAATGGCCTATACCAGTGAACAAGACCGACGTGAGATCATTTTTTGGGTTTATGCGCATACTACCGGCGCTTTGTAAAGAACTTCTCTGATAAAGCGAAACCTCTTCATCGGCTCACGGAAGATAAACGAGTATTCGCCTGGGACTTGGAATGTGATCAAGCCTTCGTCAGATTAAAAGAACACCTCTGCACCAGTCCTATACTTGGCTACCCGAACAGAGAAGGAAGATTTATCGTGGACACCGATGCCAGCAATACTGGCATAGGCGGAGTTCTGTCGCAAGAGCAAGGTGAACGGGAAGTGGTGATCGCCTATTTCAGTATGTCACTTTCAAAACCTGAAAGGAACTACTGTGTGACTCGTAAGGAACTGTTAGCGGTAGTGAAGACTCTACAGAATTTCAACAAGTATCGCGTTGGAAGACAGTTTTCCCTGCGGACAGATCATGCTGCGTTAAAATGGCTCTTGCAGTTTAAGAACCCTGAAGGACAAGTGGCGCGGTGGCTAGAGCAACTACAGGAGTACAACTTCACAACAGAACATCGGAGTGGTAGAACGCATTTGAATGCCGATGCCCTATCAAGGAGACCTTGTCCTGTGGCCTGCAGCCATTGTTCTAAGACGGAGACTAAAGAAGAAGTCCGGATGATTACCACCCAGGGACTTGATAATGAATGGAGCGAAGACGCTATCAAAAAGGCGCAAAAAGAGGATAGTGACCTGAGGAAAACATTTGAATGGAAAGAAGTAGGTCAAAAACCTTCTTGGAGCCATGTAGCATCATCAAGCCCCATCACGAAAAGTTACTTTGCACAATGGGACAGTTTGGAGATTAAGGATGGAGTACTCTTCAGGAAATGGGAAACACCAAAAGGGGATCAAACAACACTACAGCTAATTGTACCCCGTAAACAAGTTGCTTCCTTACTGAGGTAAATACACGATGGGGTATCCGGGGGACATTTAGGCGTGAAGAAGACCTAAGAGAAGCTGAGACAGAGGTTCAACTGGATACACTGTCGGGAGGACGTCGAAGACTGGTGCAAGAAATGTACGACTTGCGCATCAGTAAAGGGCCCACAAACCAGAAGTAAGGGCAAACTCAAGCTGTACAACGTCTGCGCTCCATGGGAAAGAATCGCAGTAGATGTAGCTGGCCCCTTTCCAGAATCCGATGAGGGAAACAAGTACATCATTGTGGTCCAAGATTACTTCACTAAGTGGCCTGAAGTCTTCGCTACGCCTAATCAAGAAGCAAAGACGGTCGCCAAGAAGTTAGTCCACGAGGTAATTTGCCGATTTGGTGTGCCTCTTGAGATACATTCAGACCAAGGAAGAAACTTTGAGTCAGCACTGGTTCAGGAGATCTGTCAACTGTTGGGTATGCATAAGACCCGTACTACACCAGCACACCCGCAATCCGATGGCATGGTCGAGAGATTCAACCAAACGTTGGAAAACCACTTGGCCAAAGTTGTGGACGAGCATCAACGGGACTGGGACCAGTACATACCGCTCTTCTTGCTGTCCTACCGATCTGCAATCCACGATAGCACCAGCGCAACCCCAGCAATGGTAAACTTCGGTCGAGAAATGCGGCTTCCGGTAGATGCATTGACTGGGACACCGCCAGAAGCTCCGGAACCAGTAACCGAATACGCGGCTGATCTACAGAAGCGCCTGGATGAAGTACATACTCTCGTTAGAGACTGCAGTCTAAAATCCAGCGAAAGAATGAAAACCCGTTACGACCGCAAAGCCAACACCGACGGTTTCGATGAAGGGAGTCTGGTTTGGTTACACAACCCACTCAGGAAGAAGGGCAAATCACCGAAGTTCCAGCCAAGGTGGGAAGGACCATACAAGATCATCACTAAGCTAAACGACTTAACCTATCGGATCAAACAAGGGACAAGAGGCAAGCCGAAAATTGTTCACATTGATCGGTTGGCTCATTACCATGGGTCAAATGATGCTCGGGACGAGCATGACTAAGAGGGGCATAATGTTACGACCACGAGCTACCGAGCAACCGGAATCAGTCTTATAGTCATATGGATAAAGGTCTATATTCGCTTGCACGATATTACGTCACACTCTCTGGTCGGTCGGAGCGAGCTCTAGCGTGTTCTAGAGTAATAATAATAATATTAGAGTTTTTGCCGCCCGGACCGCTCGACAATATTCTCAACACTACGCGAAGAGACTAGTGCGTCCTTGCTGCGTATAAAAGCAGGATGTACGACACGACGAGACAGTTCCGATTTGGGAAAGCGAAGCGAATCAGTCTCCTGCGAACTTGGAGTGATCGAGTGCGTTAACTGCGAATAGTTTCAGTGTAATTCAGTGGTTTAGTGTGATTCAGTGCTTTAGTGTAATTTAGTGTTCCGTGTTTAGTATAACACTTAAGTGTTAAGTGAACGAAATTAAGTGTTTTTAATTGTGTTTTTAGGTGTTTAATTGTTAGTCGATAAATACGGACGGACGGGTGTGGCGCGGCGCGCGGCGTTGGCGCGCGCGATGTATTTATGAATTGCAGGCAGCTACAAATTAATTGTCTTTCGGTGACTTTTGGCGTATCTTGAATTAAACGTACCCCGTTTCCGCAACAGTATGAGAACGCATATAAGGTACGTTTTCGTGATACCAGTTTTGCTGTTTGAGCTTGTTAGTAATGTAAACAACGATATATAAATCTTTTATCTTGTTTTTGTAGCCAAGTGCTGTACGTTTATTAATACGTATGATTTGTATGTGTGAGTTTATGAATACATGCGATTGTCTATTTTTTGATGTAGTAAATGTATCAGATATTTCCCTTGTGTGCCCACGGTAGCTTAATAAATTATATTTGAGGTGTTTGTAAAATAAAACAAAAAAAATTGTGATCGAGTGCATAACAGAACGTAATCTGTTGAATAGTCGTAATTGGCCTACAAAATTTGTTCTTCCTATTTCAATCATGATGATTGTATTGTGCTGTGTACTATTTCTTAATAAATAAAAAAAATAAAAAATAGCAGTCATTGTAATAAGAACTCGGCTCGTAACATTCATTGATGTTCATTTCGCGCGACTTAAAATAGTTGTTTGGCGGTGGATTACCGTGCACGCGCCAATAATGACCTCGTAAGCCTCCCGATGGAGGTAACTGCTTAGGCGTGAAATGTTGGATGCCGCTCATCGGCTTAGGTGCGAATGACTGACCAGGTTGGTTCCTAGGCTGAAGGCGGAACACGTTACTTTGCGGATTATAGTTAGGCGGTCTAACACCAAACA
Source organism: Maruca vitrata (assembly GCA_039566165.1). NCBI lineage: Eukaryota > Metazoa > Arthropoda > Insecta > Lepidoptera > Crambidae > Maruca > Maruca vitrata. The sequence goes on from CM076931.1 coordinate 2,090,925, forward strand.
TCTGTTGGGTACGCGAGGGTCCAGCACGTAACTGTGGCTGATGGTAGCCCTGACTAAGGTTGGGCCTGAAACCTTGATGAGGTGGCGGTACGAATCTAAACGGTTTTGGTGGCGGAGCGGCCTCTGGACAGCCGGTGCAGGCCAGAATGGTGCCGAAACTGGTGGAGGTTTTAGGATCTGTGCTTGGTGAACCTTAGGTGCCGACTGGGGCTTAGCAACCGCGTCGTTACGTTGTTGCAAGTACATTATATTTAGCTCCTCTTGTACAAATTCTAAAGCCTTTTCTAACGTGTCGGGTCTCATACACCGAATACGTGAGCCAAGGGGCTCTTGTAAACCGCGAACGAATGCCTGCTTGGTAAGCTTCCGATATAAAATGCGCTTGGCCTCTATAGTGGTCTTTATGGTTTCATGTAGACTCACATAAGTCATTATGGTGCTAAATAGCGATTGGCAGTGGTCATAGAATTCCTGCGGTGATCTTTGACCTTGCGTGGCCAAAGAGAGGTCGTTATAGAGAGCAGTCTCGTCTCTGATCTGCAAAATTATTTATTAACGTATTTCTAATCGCTAACCAATTATCTGGAATGCCATTCGAATTAATTATACTGGCGGCGGGCCCTGTGATTTTATTTAAGATGCCGTTTAACAAACATAAATTGGATAGTTCGCTACCTGGTTGATTACTTAAGTAGGTTAAGACTATCTCATCACAAATACCTATAAACCTAGTAAGCACATTGGGATTACCATCGAAATCTGGTACTGGGCGGAGTGCCTTAAAGATAGTATCTGGTTTGTGCAACATTTTCAAATTACTATTACACGAATTATCTAAACTAGAATCACTATCTATATTTCTATTACTATCTAATTGTCTTTGCCGGCGAGACTGCAAGAGCGCAGACTCGCTGGGTCCCGTGGAATCTGGACGGAAAATTTTTAAAATAAAAAGGAACTAGTCTAGAAAGGACACAAGGATAGCAACACAAGAAAGATTATGTGCAACTTACAATCTTATGTCTGCTGGTCTGGTCGTATCGATGTCTGGATACTCTCCTCCGTGTGGCTGCAGCTTCGTAGATTCGGATACTCTGTTACGGAGACTTAGTAGTCGCCCGGGCGACCCGCGAATAGCGATATCCCGATATTAGAAAAAACCTCCCCGCGAATCGGCCGCGAGTATCCTACCGACTGCGCCAATTACGTAGGTTACAGCCGACGGATCTAAAAAAAACTAAATTTAATATAAACTAATTTATTAAAATTATCAGTCAGGGGATACCAGTCACAACTATCTGTCCAGTGGTTGGTGAACGGTATACGGGTAAGCGACCCCGGCTCCTCGAGCTACTATCGACTCAGTCCAAATCATCCGAGGCGATAGTATCCTTCTTCCCCTTTTCCTTCCCCCGTCATATATCCTTGCTACTTGTGGGAACGCAATGACCTTGTTAAAACAATGCACAAGGCAGAATGGCGGCGACGAGGTCCACAACCCGTCACGTCACGTTTCCCACAGAGGTGAAAAGTGGATCGCTGGTAGTGATCTCTGCCTACCCCTCTGGGAAAAAGGCGTGATTGTATGTATGTATGTATGTATTAAAATTAAATTACAATTAAAGTTTATGGCTAGTTCCGATGTTAGGAATGAAGTGGCCGCGGAATTGGGCAATGGCGGAAACGTGGACGTCGCTCGATGTCACGTTGCGCTGACGCTGCTTCTCGTGACTTCGTCGATCGGGGCCACGATTGCTTCATAGCGTTGATTTGTGCGGTGTAGGGGGTTTAGGCATATGTAATTGGCGCCATCTATTTCCATCCCATTTATTATTAATTGTAGTGGACCGCTGAATATCGCTAATTGTATCTGGCATTGACTAGAAGTCTGCTAGAATTTCTAAAGAGAGCGCTCATCCGCATTGGCGTAGTTATATATGCGTACCTAGTTATGGCTATGGTCGTAGGATCGAACGCCATATTTTTAGTTTCAGTGAGAGTGTGCTTGTCAAACTCGGCCACCTTGCCGCGTTTGCGCTCCTGAAATCCGCAAGGTACTATGTACCTTTAATATCGAATTTATCGATCCGCCGGGCATCCCCATGTGCCCCTTTTGTGAAGTTGTGTGGACGGTTGTTAATTTCACGAATGAATACACCGCATTGTGAACTTTTTGGTGATCAAAGTCCTAGTGCCTGTACATCATCCTGCATCAGCCGTAGTCAACATCCTACGGCAGCCGCCCATCATCCAAGTAAGGAAGGCAGTTCTGAAGGTCAGTGGTCTAGGTACTTATTGGTTGGTTATCAGTGGTCCACAATACAATTTCCAAAACTCGCCCCATAACGCCAGTCGTTTTTTGTAAACCGTTTACACGACCACACCAGCTGTTGCGGCACTTTTTGTAGCTAATGATGAGTTCTGCAACGTCGTAGTATATGATTTTGTTCTATCATCAATAGTTTTCGCAGCGCACGCGACGTAAAGAATTTTTCAAGTCATTTATTTACACCTTATTGGAGTTTTAGTAAGGATCTCTTATTTTTTTTAAATATTATAAAGCTGATGTTACACGGGGATAATGTAGCTTTCTAAAGGTGAAATAATTTTTGAAATCGATCCAGTAGTTTCGGAGCCTATTCATTACAAACAAATCTTTCCTCTTAATATATTATTATTAATTATATAATATAATTAATAATAATATATGGTTATATCTATACTAATATTATAAAGCTGAAGAGTTTGTTTGTTTGTTTGTTTGAACGCGCTAATCTCAGGATCCACTGGGCCGCTTTAAAAAATTCTTTCAGTGTTGGATAGTCCATTTATCGAGGAAGGTTATAGGCTATATTACATTTTCAAAAAAAGTAGGGATCCGTACGGAAAACCCAAATATGTCACGCAAGATGTAAAAATCCTTATATCGCATGCGCTGCGAAAAGTATAAGTGTCGTAAGTTCAAATCTTGGTGGTACCACTTTTTTGAACTGATATTTTTTGCTTCACCTTTTTTATTTGAAAAAATCATGAAATCATGCGATGCAGGTGAATTTAAAAAGAACTTCAAAATTAAACCGTTATTTTCAATATTTTTAATTCGTATAAAAAATTGCCTTTAAAATTGGGGCATGATTGTTCATATAATGACCCATAGATGGCATCGTGCTATGTACAGCATGCCATAAATGCTGTCATAACATGAGTACGTGATAAGTTTTTTGGTTTTTCAAAAGATGGCACTGTGCTTTACGTATTACTTTGATATTATTGTTACGACCACGAGAGACCGTGCAAGCGGAATTAGTCTTATAGTCGTATGGATAAGGTCTATATTCGCTTGCACGATATTACGTCACACTCTCTGGTCGGTCGTAGCGAGCTCTAGCGTGTTCTAGAAAAGTAATAATAATAATAATAGAGTTTTCGCCGCCCGGACCGCTCGAGAACATTCTCAACACTACGCGAAGATACTAGTGCGTCCTTGCTGCGTATAAAAGCGGGATGTAAGACCCGTCGTGACAGTTCCGATTTGGAAAAGCGAAGCGAATCAGTCTCCTGCGAACTAAGAGTGATCGAGTGCGTTAACTGCGAATAGTTTCAGTGCAATTCAGTGTATTAGTGTGATTCAGTGCTTTAGTGTAATTAAGTGTTCCGTGTTAAGTGTTGTTATTAAGTGTTTTTAATTGTGTTTTTTAAGTGTTTAATTGTGTAATTGTTAGTCGATAAATAAATTAATTGTCTTTTGGTGGCTTTTGGCGTATCTTGAATTAAACGTACCCCGTTCCCGCAACAATTGGTGTCAGAAGTGGGATTCAAGATGCCTCTTACACCACGAGAAGACAGTGAGGGTCGAGTAACAAGGAGTCAAACCGCGGCCCTGCAAGAGGGTGAAGGCACTTCAACGGAGGGATCGATTCAAACACCGATTGGGCCTGTGGAGCTTGCAGACTTATTTAAAATGCTGCAGACACAAGCCAGCCGTCAGGAGGAGCAAGCCCGTCGCCAGGAGGAGCAAGCCCGTGAGCAAGCCCGCCGCCAGGAGGAGCAAGCCCGTGAGCAAGCCCGCCGCCAGGAGGAGCAAGCCCGTGAGCAAGCCCGCCGCCAGGAGGAGCTAGCCCGACTTCAGGAAGCACAATTTGCTAAACTGAGGGAAGAACAAGCCCTTTGCCAGGAAAAGCAAGACCTTCGCCAGGAGGAGCAAGCCCGCCATCTGGAGGAGCAAGCCCGCCATCTGGAGGAGCTAGCCCGCCGCCAGGAAGAGCTAAGCAAGAGTTTGTTGGGGGCTATTGAGAAGAAGCACGAAGTATTAGAAAAGCAGATTGATGCTCTTAAGGATGATGTGCTAAGCGTCAAGACCCAACACGAAGAGCGACTCACCCAACACGAAGATCGACTCACCCAGCATGAAGATCGATTCACCCAACATGAAGATCGATTCACCCAACACGAGGATCGACTGACCCAGGTAGATGCTGAGATACGACAGCTGCATACCAAGATGGCAAGAGTGGGGACCCGGGGTGCTACGGTAGTGTCGGATTCTCCGAAAATCGAAGTACCCCACTTCGATGGAACGACGTCTTGGGCAGCATTTTGGTACCAGTTCGAGACAGTGGCTAAAGGAAAGGGGTGGAACGAGGAAGAGTCCATGATAGCTCTGACTCTAGCTCTTCGTGGAGATGCCCTGCTCACATTGGAAAACCTGCCTTCGGATAATAGAACTTTGGGTGCTCTCCAAAGAGCACTAGAGGGCAGGTACAGCGACAAACACCTGGAACACGCGTATAGAGCACAACTCCGCGATCGACAGCAGAAGCCTGGTGAGAGTCTGCAACAATGGGCAACGGAAATCGAAAGGCTAGTCAGACGTGCGTACGTGTCATGCCCGACAATGGTGGAATCAATGATCCCGCAAGCTTTCTGTGATGGAATTAGAGACGCCGACGTCAGACACACCGTGAAATTGAGCCATCATCAGACCTTACAGGAAGCTCTAGCCCATGCTTTGGAGGTGGAAGCCGTGCGTCAAGACGCTAGAACTCAACGACTTCGGGAGGTTGTGGTGAAGGAAAAACCTTCTTTGGGTCCGATGTGCTATGGCTGCGGCGAAAGGGGCCATATTCGGAGTAGTTGCCCCAAGCGAAGATGGCCACGTAGAACGACAGTAGCGTCCTCTACACAGGTGGACGCAGAAGAGCTGTCGTTAAACTAGAAGAAGCCAGGGCCGTGGGGCGGGCGCTGGCTGGTCAACATCGAGCCCCTACCGTCACTGTTTCACAGATTGGTAATGGGAACAACCTTACAGTGGTTGGACAGCTGAACAGCGTAACGTGTCATTTTACTATTGACACCGGTGCCTCAAGAACAATAGTGCGTCCGGAGCTATTGAAAAGGACTATTATGTGGAATCAGAGACCATCCGTTCAGCTTCAAACAGCAACAGGCCAGCCAGTTACCGTCTTCGGTGAGACAATGGCGAAGATAACCATTGTAGAACAGACCTTTGAATACGGAGTACTCGTAGCAGACATCACGGACGATTGCATCATCGGATTGGACTTTTTAAGAGACCAGAAGTGTGTTGTAGACGTCGCTAAAGGAGTACTTAGTTTCCCCGAACAAGAAGTATTCCTAGAGGGAGCGAGATCATGCGCAGTTTACTGCCTGAAAAATACGACCCTACAGCCGAGATCTGAAACTCTGGTCAAAGTTAGATTCCCTTACACTGCGTGTCAAGGGCGAAGCGTCGTCATAGAAAACTGCGGCGACCATCCGAGTTGGATCACAGCAAGAACTCTGGCCATGACCGGAAAAGGAGCGCTAGTGCGAGTCATCAATCTTAGCGGAGATGAAGTGCAGCTACGAAGAAACTGTGTCATCGGACGGTGCGATGCAGGTCAATCCATCAGAAGGCTGAAAAGGGCCCGGGAACCGGAATCCTGTCAACGAGATGACGTCACGCCGCTCCTAGCAAATTGTAAGGACAAGCTCTCTGAGCGGGAACTTCAGCAAGCTAAAAGGTTGTTGCTAGATTTCAACGACATATTTTCGAAGGGTGACCATGATTTGGGAAGGACAGGTCTCGTTAAACACAGAATAGACACGGGAGACGCGCCACCAATAAAGCAGCGGCCTAGACGCCTTCCATTTGCCAAAGAAAAGGAGGTAGCAGACATGGTTGCCGAGATGCAGAAGAACCGCATCATAGAACCTTCAACGAGCCCGTGGTCTTCGCCAGTAGTCCTGGTAAAGAAGAAGGACGGCAGCACCAGGTTTTGTGTGGACTACCGGTTGTTGAATAATGCAACGAAGAAGGACAGCTACCCTCTGCCCCGTATAGACGACACACTGGACATGTTGAGCGGCATGAAGTGGTTCTCAACAGTGGACCTTAAGAGTGGGTACTGGCAAGTTGACATCCATCCAGAAGACAAAGAGAAGACGGCATTTTCGACCGGAACGGGGAATGGATTGTGGCAGTTCAACGTCATGCCCTTTGGTCTTTGCAACGCTCCGGCGACATTCGAGCGGTTGATGGAAAGGGTACTGGTTGGACTTCTGGGTGATGCATGCCTGGTCTATCTGGATGACATCATTGTCATGGGTCGAAATTTCACAGAGCATGTCAGTAACCTGAGGAAGGTTTTCACCAGAATACGAGAAGCAAACTTGAGACTCAGCCCAAAGAAATGCACGTTTTTCAAGGAGGAAGTTGCCTACTTAGGCCACATTATTTCATCGAAAGGTGTAAGGACTGACCCAGAGAAGATAAAAGCTGTTCAAGAATGGCCTATACCAGTGAACAAGACCGACGTGAGATCATTTTTGGGTTTATGCGCATACTACCGGCGCTTTGTAAAGAACTTCTCTGATATAGCGAAACCTCTTCATCGGCTTACGGAAGATAAACGAGTATTCGCCTGGGACTCGGAATGTGATCAAGCCTTCGTCAGATTAAAAGAACACCTCTGCACCAGTCCTATACTTGGCTACCCGAACAGAGAAGGAAGATTTATCGTGGACACCGATGCCAGCAATACTGGCATAGGCGGAGTTCTGTCGCAAGAGCAAGGTGAACGGGAAGTGGTGATCGCCTATTTCAGTAAGTCACTTTCAAAACCTGAAAGGAACTACTGTGTGACTCGTAAGGAACTGTTGGCGGTAGTGAAGACTCTACAGCATTTCAACAAGTATCTTGTTGGAAGACAGTTTACCCTGCGGACAGATCATGCTGCGTTAAAATGGCTCTTGCAGTTTAAGAACCCTGAAGGACAAGTGGCGCGGTGGCTAGAGCAACTACAGGAGTACAACTTCACAACAGAACATCGGAGTGGTAGAACGCATTTGAATGCCGATGCCCTATCAAGGAGACCTTGTCCTGTGGCCTGCAGTCATTGTTCTAAGACGGAGACTAAAGAAGAAGTCCGGATGATTACCACCCAGGGACTTGATAATGAATGGAGCGAAAACGCTATCAAAAAGGCGCAAAAAGAGGATAGTGACCTGAGGAAAACATTTGAATGGAAAGAAGTAGGTCAAAAACCTTCTTGGAGCCATGTAGCATCATCAAGCCCCATCACGAAAAGTTACTGGGCACAATGGGACAGTTTGGAAATTAAGGATGGAGTACTCTTCAGGAAATGGGAAACACCAAAAGGGGATCAAACAACACTACAGCTAATTGTACCCCGTAAACAAGTTGCTTCCTTACTGAGGTACATACACGATGGGGTATCCGGGGGACATTTGGGCGTGAAGAAGACCCTAGAGAAGCTGAGACAGAGGTTCTACTGGATACACTGTCGGGAGGACGTCGAAGACTGGTGCAAGAAATGTACGACTTGCGCATCAGTAAAGGGCCCACAAACCAGAAGTAAGGGCAAACTCAAGCTGTACAACGTCGGCGCTCCATGGGAAAGAATCGCAGTAGATGTAGCTGGCCCCTTTCCAGAATCCGATGAGGGAAACAAGTACATCATTGTGGTCCAAGATTACTTCACTAAGTGGCCTGAAGTCTTCGCTACGCCTAATCAAGAAGCAAAGACGGTCGCCAAGAAGTTAGTCCACGAGGTAATTTGCCGATTTGGTGTGCCTCTTGAGATACATTCAGACCAAGGAAGAAACTTTGAGTCAGCACTATTCCAGGAGGTCTGTCAACTGTTGGGTATGCATAAGACCCGTACTTCACCAGCACACCCGCAATCCGATGGCATGGTCGAGAGATTCAACCAAACGTTGGAAAACCACTTGGCCAAAGTTGTGGACGAGCATCAACGAGACTGGGACCAGTACATACCGCTTTTCTTGCTGTCCTACCGATCTGCAATCCACGATAGCACCAGCGCAACCCCAGCAATGGTAAACTTCGGTCGAGAAATGCGGCTTCCGGTAGATGCATTGACTGGGACACCGCCAGAAGCTCCGAAACCAGTAACCGAATACGCGGCTGACCTACAGAAGCGCCTGGATGAAGTACATGCTCTCGTTAGAGACTGCAGTCTAAAATCCAGCGAAAGAATGAAAACCCGTTACGACCGCAAAGCCAACACCGATGGTTTCGATGAAGGGAGTCTGGTTTGGTTACACAACCCACTCAGGAAGAAGGGCAAATCACCGAAGTTCCAGCCAAGGTGGGAAGGACCATACAAGATCATCACTAGGCTGAACGACTTAACCTATCGGATCAAACAAGGGACAAGAGGCAAGCCAAAAATTGTTCACATTGATCGATTGGCTCGTTACCATGGGTCAAATGATGCTCGGGACGAGCATGACTAAGAGGGGGATAATGTTACGACCACGAGAGACCGTGCAAGCGGAATTAGTCTTATAGTCGTATGGATAAGGTCTATATTCGCTTGCACGATATTACGTCACACTCTCTGGTCGGTCGTAGCGAGCTCTAGCGTGTTCTAGAAAAGTAATAATAATAATAATAGAGTTTTCGCCGCCCGGACCGCTCGAGAACATTCTCAACACTACGCGAAGATACTAGTGCGTCCTTGCTGCGTATAAAAGCGGGATGTAAGACCCGTCGTGACAGTTCCGATTTGGAAAAGCGAAGCGAATCAGTCTCCTGCGAACTAAGAGTGATCGAGTGCGTTAACTGCGAATAGTTTCAGTGCAATTCAGTGTATTAGTGTGATTCAGTGCTTTAGTGTAATTAAGTGTTCCGTGTTAAGTGTTGTTATTAAGTGTTTTTAATTGTGTTTTTTAAGTGTTTAATTGTGTAATTGTTAGTCGATAAATAAATTAATTGTCTTTTGGTGGCTTTTGGCGTATCTTGAATTAAACGTACCCCGTTCCCGCAACATTATATTATGGGAAAGTCTGTATGTGGATATACCATTCTTTTTTTTTTTTTTTTTTTTTTATAAAGAGGCTAACAAGATGACCTCACTCCACCTGATGGTAAGCGGTAGTGAGATCCAAATATGAGGTCGACAGGCACAATAGACCATATTGAGCCTGTCGCACTCACCCTGAAAGCCGTGAAAAAGGAGACCACTGCTGCGGCAACAACGAGACAAGGCGTGGAGTCTCGCATTGGTATTGAGCTGTGCGGGTATTCGTCCAATAAGTGAAGTTTGTCTTTTGGAATTGATAAATTTCGAGTGCTATTAAATTACGTAAATTACCAGAAGGGTTCTGAATTGACAACATGTATCGACAATATTCTAATTGTTGCATTTTTTCTATTTTAATTTAACAAAATAGTGACATCTAATTGACATATTTTTATGCTGTCAATATTTACGAAGGCATTTAAATTTCCATAATTACCGAATTGAAGATGGTTGTTTGTCAAAAAATACATTGATATAATCCTCAAGGGTTTGGTATCAGAAAAAAGGAAGAGATTATCACAATAAGATTAATTCATTGTATGCACCAACCTATTAAATATTCAATCAAATTAAATCAGTTCAATATCGATTTCAAAAAATAATATGAAAATTCTATATAAAAGTATAGCATCAGCATATTTTATTTGGTAAAGCTTTAAATTCGAAAGGAGTAAATGAGGGGTTTGCCGGGGATTAAGAAAGAACATGATTCAAGCACACAGTATATCCAAATATCATCATTATTAGCCCATATAATATGTCACCACTGCTGGGGCATGGGCCTATCCTAAACTGGGGCGATAGGGCCTTTTTTTTTTTTTTTTTTTCGCGGAGAAATGCTTAATGCACCGTCACACCCGGGCAGGGGTTTGCCCGGGGTGGTGTGTGGGACTCCCGGCTTGCCGGAGACTAGTACTTCCGACAAGCTGCTCCTGAGAAGGTGACTCAGGGGACTACCCACTAAAACTCCGCGGTGTGACGCCTCTGCCATTGGTGGTGCCGTGGGAGCGGATAAGAATCCAAGCATCCATAGCACCACCAGGCTCGCCCTTTCGGGGCTCTCCTCAGCCCCCTAGTGAGGGGGGCCGGCGGGAACACCTCACACCAGTAGTTCCCACCCTTCAGACGGAGACCGAGTGCAATGTGAGCAAGGACGTCCCCACGCCCTCACCCACCGGTCTCCGCTGACATCTCAGGCCGGGTTCGATGCTCCTTCTGCGGAGCAGAAACGACGCTCGAACCCGCCCAACATCACGGCGGCCGTATTATCACCCCAGCCGCCAAGGGTTTGGGCGATAGGGCCTAAGTCAACCATGCTGGCCAAGGGCGGGTTGGTTGACTACACAACCTTAAAATGTCTTCGTAGGTGTGCAGTGTGTGTTTCCTTACGATATTTTTCTTCACCGTTAAAGCGTCAAATAATCATACATAGGTATGAATTTAAAACTTGAAAAACACAGTGGTACGTGGCGGTGTTTGAACAGGCAACCCCTTGCATAGCAAGCAACGACCTAAACCACTCGGCCATCGACGCTTTTTCCCTCTCCAACCATAAAGACTGCTACCTGGCTTTGGAATAGGTCGTCCTATGTTTCACTTTGATCGATGAACAATTAGGATTACTTGGAGATGATCTATTCAATGTGAGGAAGCTGTTCACTATAAACTTAGATATTAGGATTTCGTACGTCGAAAAGAATAACCAAACATCAAGGATATCAAACTGAAAGTAACATAAAATACTCTGAGCCAACACAATCAAAAGAAACAGCCATTTATGCTGCCAAATTTCGACACTCGCAAAGGGAACCACAATCTGCGAAGAACTCAGAATCTCAAAATTTAGAATAAAGCAACGTCCTAAAACACAGAGAATTCTAAAAAGAAATCGCGCTGTGCGAGTCTGTCGTGCACTTGGCCTTTTTATCCCAATTCACAGACCACATAATGAGTCGTGGGTTCTATTCCCACTCAGCACAAATATTTCTGTGGTGATTATCGATGTTTGTTCCGTGTCTGGTTATGCTTTTTAAATATTTAAGTCAATACCACTGTTTTGATTAAAACAAGTGCGAAATGGGATGTTGTGTAATATACTTATTTATTACACGGTAAACGACTGATGATGATATAAACCAAAATGATTTTGTTTTAAATGGCAGAAAAGATTTTGACGCGACTTTACAACTTTTATTTATACGACTACTTTTAAGTTATAAAAAAATCAACATCCTGTAGTTCACGCGAACGAAGTCGCGGGCACTGCTAGTAATATATAATAATATGGCATCTTACAGGCCTTCTAAAGGCCTTATGTCTTCAGCGAAATGAATGGACTGAACGGCAAGAATTAGAGCTTTTTCGGCAGCTGCTAACCCAGCCACAGTCAAACCAATTTTTGACTTGGGCTTAGCGAATTTCAAGACGTATGTATGATACGTAATAATTTTTCCCAAGAGGAAATGCGTTGAGCGAGCGTACAGAGCAGCGGTTCTTCAACATGAGTAGTGACTGTCATCATCACTTTAGCCTTACTTAGCTCCGGTAAATCGGCGCAACCAGACGGAGAAAATGGAAGAATTGGCCATTCATCATGGCGACAGCGCATCCAAGCAGGACCATTTCATCATAATTCATGCGATAGCAACTGCGAGGGGAGCAAACCGCGTAATAGACAGTCACTAGGGTTGATAGACCCAGCGATATGTAATAAATAGTAATTATATATATTAAATATTATTATTAGTAAAGATAATGTTTGATATTTATTACTACTATAGTCCTTTTCAGCTAAGATGATCCCTGTTGTGACACATCGATTTTGACAATTAAAGAGATGTAAGATTTTAAACTTTCGCGTTCCATTACAATAAAATATGTCTTTATGTTACACCAATCATGGTCAGTTCGCTCGCGACCACGATTGGTGTAACCCAGTCGAAACGTCGGGCAGTAAGTACCTAGCTATGTAATTTGCTACTCCTAATATCGCGTGTAGACCCATAAAGACATATTTTAATTAAAGAGATGTCCTACAATGAAATAATTCCGATTATTTCTGGTAATCGACAATATTTTATATGGAAATGAAATCGATTTTATGAAACTACCAAAATTTAAAGCATGATTAGACTTTATGTATTAAAGTGAAAGTTTATTGTCAATATATGTATGCTTTACATAGTGCTATTTGGTAAAGTGAAATAATAAGAAGAGAGTAAATTTTTCATTCAGTATAATGAAAATTCACTGTCAGAAGAATCGCTTGATAAGTCAACATCCCCGACATTTATTATAAGTTGATCTTTCCAGTCCTCTAATATGGTACTTTTAGTCGACTACTTTCGCCCAATTTTCACGAGTGACAGAAGCGATTGTCAAGTGATCGCAATATTGCACCCGATTATGTTAGTCCCAGCTTTATTCTCTAACTACGTATACGAACTGCATAGGTATTTTTTTTTTAATTTTCTATTACATTACATTACATTACATTTTAAAGGAGAAGCATGTGTGTTAAAGAGATGGAAGGAATATTTTGAAAGTCTTTTCGAAAGGGAGGAGGTGCGGGTACAGATGCCTGTATCTCATCAAGAGAACGAGAATGAAAGTGCAGAGGATGATAGTATTAGCATGGATGAGATTTTGGATGGGTTGAAAAGAATGAAGCTAGGTAAACCTGCGGGATTTGATAGGGTTTCCGTAGAGATGCTGAGGGCTGGGAATGGAGTGGTGGCTACTCAGCTGCACCGCCTTTTTAACCTTTGTTGGGCTAGTGGCCGAGTACCAGAAGATTGGTGCAAGGCCATGATTGTACCGTTGTACAAGGGAAAAGGGTCGCAGCAAGAGTGCAAAAATTACCGCGGAATCAGCCTTCTAAGTGTTGCCGGAAAATTGTATGCGAAAGTATTAATTGAAAGGGTAGTGAAAGTAACGAATGAAAAGATTTGGGATGCACAAGGGGGATTTCGAAAGGGCATGGGATGTACGGATCAAGTCTTTTCTTTGCGATGCATAGCTGAAAAATGTCTGGCTAAAAGCCAAAAAGTCTATTGCGCTTTCGTGAATTTGGAAAAGGCTTATGATAGAGTGGTGAGGCATGAGTTATGGTCGGCATTGTCTTTGTTTGGGGTGGGCAGTAATTTGATACGAGCACTGAAGTCTCTTTATGAGGACTCTAGTGCTTGTGTCAGAATCAATGGGACATGCACTGATTGGTTTAACATCGAAAAAGGTGTTAGACAGGGATGTGTAGCGTCACCATGGCTGTTCAACCTATTCTTAGATAGTTGCTTGACTAGTCTGAGAGAGTGTGAGAAAGGTTTGAGAATGAATGAGTCAATCGTCCAGTGTCTCCTTTACGTTGATGATCAAGTCCTTCTTGCTTCGTCGGCGGTGGAGTTGCAGGATATGATGACTGTTCTATATGAATCTTTAAAAGGGAAGGGAATGAATGTGAATGTCAGTAAGACGAAAGTCATGGTTTTTGAAAAAGGTGATGATATGACAGTTTGCGATGTTATGATTGGAAGTGAAAAAGTAGAACAAGTGAAAGAATTCGTATATTTGGGATCCAAGCTCACAAGAGATGGTAAGTGTGATAGCGATATAGAAAGGAGAGTGAATGCTGGTAACATGGTGAACGGAGCGCTGCACACCTTTGTGAACAGTCAGAAAGTGTCCAAAAAGGCACGTCTGGCGGTTCATAGAGGAGTGTTGATCCCGACACTAATGTACGGAAGCGAAAGTTGGGTATGGCAGAAGAAGCACGAAAGTAGGATAAATGCAGTGGAGATGCGAGCACTTAGAAGTATGCTAGGAGTGAAACTGAGTGATAGAATAAGAAACGAAATAATTAGAGAACGTTGTGGTGTGAAAGAAGATGTAGTGACTAAGGTTGAAAAAGGTATGCTTAGATGACTTGGTCATATTGAGAGGATGAGTGAAAGACGATTAACGAAAAGTATATATAGAGAGGGTGTAATTGCAGATGTCGACAGGGGAAGACCAAGAAAAACCTTTCATGACCAAATAGGTCAAATCTTAAAGAAAGGTCAAATCAAAAGTACCCGTAATCGACGAGCGTGCATGAAGAGGTTGATGAATGTAGATGAAGCGAAAGTGGTGTGCCAAGACCGTAGCACATGGCAGGAAGTGATCTCTGCCTACCCCTCTGGGAAAAAGGCGTGATTTTATGTATGTATGTATTACATTACATTCAACTAAACGATACTGTTTCTCTTTTCAAATTTTAAAATCATTTATTTTAATATTTTTTTATAATGAAATAAAATAAAAAAAGTGTGCAATAAAAATATTTTCGTTTGTCAAACGTTGTTAGGGTCCTAACTAAGGGACTTAAATGAAAGGTGGACTGTATTTCTAAGGTATATTGATGCCGGTGGAAGGACACTACAGAACGCGGCCGGTGCCGCCGAAGATTGAAGGCAGAGTGCGTGAGTGGCGCGCTGGGGACCGCGGCCCCGCGCGCGCGCTTATAACCCGACGACCGCCGACGACGCCCGAGGAAGCCCGAGGAAGCCCTAGGACGCTCGCGCTCCAACAAACGTTAAATGCGTGATTCAGAACATAATAAATAAAAAAATAAATAAAATAAATAAAAATACTTTATTTATTTTTGCCTTATACTAGTGAATTTGGAACCTCCATTTAAGCAAACAATGCCTATGTTAGGAGGCACCGCTCTTCCATGATTATGTAGTAACGGGAGGTATTTTATGAATTAAACTGTCTGAAGGCTGGTTTCATACTGACCTTTATTTATTATTGAAATCCTTTATATAGGTACTTAGTAATTAATAATAATAATCGTGGATGATGTCAGGGTGGTAGGTAGGTTTCAGGTGTCGTGTGTTTACTAACAGAGTCTTGTTACTTATTCGTATTACAACCTCATTAACCAAATATGGATACTTATGTTGATGGTTTCTGGTTCCAAATCTTATTATTAATTTTTTATACCTACTACACCTTCCATCCATGAAAAATTCTTCCATGAAAAAAAAATTCAAAAAGATTTTTTTTTTACTCTTTAAACATTTTTGTTCTTTTTTTTTATGTACTAGTTTTATTTTTCCATCATCTAAAATCTCTACATTTGGAGATACATCTCTTACAACTATATAAGGCCCTGAAAATACACTAGTAAACTTATTTCTATTTCATGTATTGAATGCAAAACACCAATAAGGTATTCACTTACTCCAATGTTCTGGGTGATGATCAGTTTGAATACTTAAATACGTACCTAGCTTTTTGTGGCTGTTTTCTAGTGCGCCAATACTCTGATGGTGGCAAGATGTTAAGGTTAGCTTATTTATGTGTAACAAATTACATACCTCTTGAAACGTTGCTGAGATGAACTCTGTACCTCTGTCTGTAGCAATGACTTCAGGTATCCCATAACGAAGAATAAAGTTATTAACAAACCTTTCTGCTACCTCCTTGGCAGTCTTGGTTTTCATAGGATAGGCTTCAATATACATATTTCGTTAACTCACACTGTAAGGTAAGAATATATGAATTACCTTATTCGTCTCTTTCTAAAGGTCCTAATACATCCATAAATATTTTCTGAAAAGCAGTTTCCGCTGTTGTTGTAATTGATGTCCGTATGGATTGAGGAGCCACTTCCGATTTAAGAAGGAATCTTGTCCCCCTTATTTAGTAGGGAAGTAAATAATTTTGTAGACCGAATCCTGAAATTTGTAGTATAATACATCTAAAGTTATGTAACTGTGAATGTGGCTCCTCAATCCAGACATCTGAATTGAGGAGCCACCTGGAACACGGAAAGTATTTCATGTATATGTTTGAAAATTTTGTATCATTTAGTAGCAATTGAGTTTAGTGTCTACTAAAAATTTTTAGCCCAGTACTGTTTATATTCAAGAATATACAATACTTTTAATGTGGCTCCTCAATCTATACACAAGAGAATGAATTGCCATGTAAGTTATTGGTCAATTTATATTCCACTCTAAAGACATTTAGTAGTAAGTGTGTTCGAATTTGTAGTATATGGACAAAGTAGTAGAACTGAGCAAATTTAATAAATAAATGCATTTTATTTGGCTCCTCAATCCTGACGTCTGCATAATAAATAATTGACTGTACCTACCTGAGATCAAAACGGAATAAAATACCAGAGACACCAACATTTAGTATAAATGTCTACTAAATACAAATGCACAAATCAACATTGTATATGTTCGGTATCTGGAAAACAAATCACTTCTGAATATTCCTTACGAATTCACTATTTAGGGTGACCATGTTGGAATGGGTCACTATAAATGTCACTACCCAGCGATTTTTCTTCACCGTTAAAGCGTCAAATAATCATACATAGGTATGAATTTAAAACTTGAAAAACACAGTGGTACGTGGCGGTGTTTGAACAGGCAACCTCTTGCATAGCAAGCAACGACCTAAACCACTCGGCCATCGACGCTTTTTCCCTCTCCAACCATAAAGACTGCTACCTGGCTTTGGAATAGGTCGTCCTATGTTTCACTTTGATCGATGAACAATTAGGATTACTTGGAGATGATCTATTCAATGTGAGGAAGCTGTTCACTATAAACTTAGATATTAGGATTTCGTACGTCGAAAAGAATAACCAAACATCAGGGATATCAAACTGAAAGTAACATAAAATACTCAAGTCTACTGTCCCTTCATCTGAGCCAACACAATCAAAAGAAACAGCCATTTATGCTGCCAAATTTCGACACTCGCAAAGGGAACCACAATCTGCGAAGAACTCAGAATCTCAAAATTTAGAATAAAGAAACGTCCTAAAACACAGAGAATTCTAAAAAGAAATCGCGCTGTGCGAGTCTGTCGTGCACTTGGCCTTTTTATCCCAATTCACAGACCACATAATGAGTCGTGGGTTCTATTCCCACTCAGCACAAATATTTCTGTGGTGATTATCGATGTTTGTCCCGTGTCTGGTTATGCTTTTTAAATATTTAAGTCAATACCACTGTTCTGATTAAAACAAGTGCGAAATGTGATGTTGTGTAATATACTTGACGGATTTCCGAGCTCACGACTGCGCTCATTCGAATCCATGGGGCGGGAAGCAACTTTAAGTAAACTATAATCCGTAATACTTTTTATAACACTTTAATACAAGTTTCGGACAGAGTTTCTACACAGTAAGTACTAAAGAGTATGTGGAATTGCGAGCGTACGAACAGGGCGACGCCTCAGGTAAGACTGACTCACTGAGCCGTGCAGCGCTCTTTTATAGCGGCAGTCGCCCCACTATACCATTACGCAAGTGGCGATGACGCAGCTCGCAAGCCCACGTGGACGGAAGTCCCTCTTTAGTTAATCATTAAAATGAACAGAAATTATTTGTCAAGTTAATTGATGTGAAATTACAATTATTTTCATACAATGTAAAAATAATAAAAATAATTCAATAAAACGAATTAAATTAAAATTATTCTTTTAGAAATGTTTCGTGAAACTAGAACGCGCCGTCACGGCCGTTCTGCACCTTCACACGTCCTCGTGTGTCTCCTCACCATCAGACTCTGTAAAGGAAACAAATAAAGTACAAAGTATGGTTTTTTCCTTAAACAAGCTCGGCCATTCTGGCCTTATGTTGTCACGCAGAGTTGTGATTACACAGACTGTTTGTCACACAGACCGTTTGTCACACAGAGCATTTGTCACACAGACTATTTGTCACACAGACCGTTTGTCACACAGACTATTTGTCACACAGACTCTTTGTCACACAGACTATTTGTCACACAGACTATTTGTCACACAGACTATTTGTCACACAGACTATTTGTCACACAGACTTTTTGTCACACAGACTGTTTGTCAAACAGACTTTTTGTCACACAAACTGTATAACAGATTTGGTCACACAGATTTTGTCACTTCAAATTACTTACTCTCGCCGTCAACAGCATTTCCTAATATCTTCAAATTTGCCTTTAATTCTAACGGAACGCAACAATCAGGCACACTACAAAGTCGGTCGTGTGCATATCTATACGTTCTATTGGAATTCAAAGCCTTTAGCAAATATCTGTCACCCTCAAGGACTTGAATCACCTTAAACGGTCCTACAAAGGAACAATAGGAATATAAAAAAAATACATTAAATCATCGAAATATACAAAGGCAACAAGTATTCGATATCTCCTAAACTAACCGGTATATGCTCACGATTTTTTTTAAATAGTGTTGTTTAATAGTGCCACGCAAGAAATACTGATTCCGGAGACCGCCGCTCAACTCCAAAAATAGACCAAGCTCCATACATTTTTGCCCATTGTCCTTTTGGATCCAATTTGTTCTAATTCCGGTCGTGGTTTTCTAAAAGGATCTTCAATTTTTAAAACGGCTAAGCTTTGCTTTGGTTTCGTCAAACCTTTGCTTTTCGGTGATGGCGCTGTTTTTGATAACTTGTGCTGCACAGTGTCGCAGGTCCGTTAAATTTATATTAATTGTATTAGTATCGTCATCTAAAGTCAATAAGTCTAGAGGTCTTGCTACTTTGCCGATTAATAACTCCAAAGGACTTGATTTTATTACGCGGTTCATTGTACTGTTTAAAGCTACTTGTACTTCAGGCAAAGCATCTTGCCGCGACTTATTATTTCCCACTTCAACAGCAGTGAGAATGTTTTTTAATGTACTCATCACACGCTCTACTTGACCGTTGGCTCGACTAGTGCCTGTGGCTATGAGACGAAGCGTAATACTGTGGGACTCGCAAAATTGTTAAAATTCTTTTGACGTGACAACGTCTTAAATTAGGTTGCGGCTGGGAGTCACTTATGAAAAAGTGTAACGCTCGGTAACGTTACGATGAGTCACCGAACGAGAGAGAGGCCCGCCGAATGCCTTGCGTCTCTCTCCCACTCAACTATGATCGGTCTGCCGCGCGCACAGCACTAGAGAATTAGACGTTGTCACGTAAAATCTTCGCCCGTAAAACCGACTTTACAGGCAACCATTTTTTTTTGCAAAACATCTACCCTGAACAGCTATGACGCGAGAAGGGGCGCCAAACGTACGGACACAACGTACCTGAGAGCTTGAATAGCATTGTTCGTATCGATATTAAGTGCGTGATGCAGAATTGTGTACTGGTGAATGCATCAATCATAACAAACACATATTCTGTGGTGTCATTTTTACCACTGAGTTTCCCAGTGACATCAGTATGGACAGTATGCCAAGGTGTGGATACTTTAGGGATGGGGTGTAATTCTGCTTATACTTTGCCAGAATGTGATTTAGACAGCCTACAGGTGATGCAATTTTCAACAAATTTACAAACGTATTCACTCATATGTGAGAACCACTAATGACAATACAATTTTTCCAAAGTCTTTTCCGATCCTAAGTGCATAATACTGTTACGACCACGAGGGACCGTGCAAGCGGAATTAATCTTATTGTCATATGGATAAGGTCTATATTCGCTTGCACGATATTACGTCACACTCTGGTCGGTCGTAGCGAGCTCTAGCGTGTTCTAGAGTAGTAATAATAATAATAATAGAGTTTTCGCCGCCCGGACCGTTCGAGAACATTCTCAACACTACGCGAATCAAAAAAATCAAAATCAAAATCAAAATGTCTTTATTCATATAGGCAATTTGCATGCACTTATAAATCGTCACATTAGTAATAATAAGATTCTACCACCGGTTCGGAAAGCCGTATCTATCGAGAAGACTCCGGCAAGAAACTCGATAGTCGCTCTTTTTACCCGACTGCCAAAGGTGGAGGGGTAATGTTTTTCGAGTGTATGTAAGTATGTATGTCTTTTCCTTTGTGACCTCCTGTAGCCTAAACGGCTTGATGGATTTTGATGTATGAGGTATCGTTAGATTTGTCTTGATTACGGGAGTGTCATAGGATACATTTTATCCTAAAAGTCCCACGGGATAAAGACATAATAATATTTTTTCTAAATTTCCCTTTAAAAAAATATGTATGCGGTATCATTAGATTCATTTCAATCACGGGAGTAATTAATATAGGATACGTTTTTTCGCAAAATTCCCATTCCGGGAACATGTTAATTCTGCGTCAACGCAAAGCAACTCATGCGTTAGCAAGCAAAAAGATAGGGCGTGGCCTGGCATGCGGCGCGCGGCGCGGTGCGGAGGGGGATATGCTCGAGTATACAGCCCGAATGCGGGCACACGCATAAGGGCACACGTCGTTGACGGTCGTCTCTAAATAGCGATTTTTTCGATACTTCGTCGTCTGACGCGAAACTTATAAAGTATAAATAACTCGTTCTTTTTCTTTCGTGTTTCTCTCTTTAAATTTATTCGTTCTTTCTAATTAATTAACTCGTTCTTCCGTTCTTTTTTTTGGTTCTTTCTTAAATTCTTCATATTAATTAATAATATAATAATAATTATTAATATTAATAAAATAACTAGGTAGGTAGATATTTTTGGTTAGTTTAATAAAACAAAACAACATTTTAAAGGGGAGCTACACAATAAACGTGATTTTTGCATTAAGTGTCCGACATGTCCGACTCACACTTGGCCGGTTTCGGCAATAGGTATCAGACCATTTTAAGAAATAAAAACATACAATATGGGATTATCTCGCAAAACAAAAAGGGCTCAGGCTCGGGCTAAAAAATTAAAAGCCGAATCTCCTGAGGCACGCGAAAAACGCCTTATAGAAGCAAGAGTAAGAATGTCCCAACGGTACAGCCAACTTTCACCTGCTTCACGTCAAGAGCTTATAAATAACAAAAGTACCCGTAGACGTACTTTACAAGCACGTGAGTCTAGCGTTGATAGGGAACAAAAGCGGCGTAGGCTTGCAGCTAGCAAATCTGAAAAGAGAGCTGCTGAGTCCCCGTCGTCTCGTATGACACGACTCCAGCAGATGCGGGAATATGCCACAAACGTTCGTGAACATGAGTCTCCATCATCTCGCGCTGCTCGACTCGACCAGATGCGGGAGCATGCCGAATTAATTCGTGAGCATGAGTCTCCATCATCCCGCGCTTCTCGACTCGAGCAGATGCGAGAGTATGCTGTGCAGTCTCGTAACAACGAATCACCTGGCTCGCGTTTAGAAAGACTTTCGGCTATGAGGTCACAGTCTCGTGTTCGACGGCAGTTGTTTACAAATAGTGATGCCACATTCAATGAAGCGATTTCTCAAGTGGCGGATGTGGTGTGCTACGTATGTCATAAGCTTCTATACAAGAAACAGTCACGCAGTATCTTAACTGCTAATATTACTGTTCTACCACAAAATGTTTCAGACCGCATAGATTGTTGCAATAGATGCGCCAACAAATTGTCAAGGAATCAGTGCCCGTCAAATGCATTTTGGAACAACATGACTGTTGCACCTATTCCGCCTGAAATTGAATGTCTATCAGAGATGGAGCTGCGGCTCATTTCTCGGATAAAACCGTTTATAAAAGTGGTGCGTCTGGGTGGTCGTTACGGACAACAGGGATTTAAGGGGCAAGCCATCCTCTTTGCACAGCAAGTTGAAGAGATACCTGAACAGCTTCCATTGAATATAGCAAATGCGGGAATAAGTGTGGTCACTGAAAATTTAGATAACGTGACAAACAATCGACGATACTCGGTAGACATCGAAAAAATTAAGAAAGCATTAGAGTGGCTATTGCGAAACAATCATTTGTACTCTAATGTGCAAATTAATACTAACATTACCAATGAAGAGATACGGTCAAGTATTCTGGAGGCAGTTATCACATTAGAAAATGCAGATCACATTAGAAATGAGCCAAAAAATCTCTTCAAGGCTTTGGGACATGACCGTCACATCTTGCGTGGGTCTTTTCACCAAGGCAGTGATCGGTTTGAAGAGGAATCCCGTGGCCGCCAGTGCACGGCTAATGCCGCCACGGCTATCGCCTACTCCAGTTCCAAACCATGAAATGAATGGGCCCCATCTGACTTGGATCGAATTTTATTAGCTGGTAATACATATTTCAACAGGTGCATGTCACGACTTGCAAACAGACCGCAATTTTTAAATACTGAAGAGCTATTACCCGCAGTTTCTGTGGCCGCTACAGAATTCGAATTAAATATACAGCCCGATGTTGTCGTTGGAGTTGCTAACTCGAGTGCGCCATCTGACGTTCTTGAAGGATACTTCCCTAATTTAAAAAAAAAAAAAAAAAAAAAAAAATATTTATTACAAGTAAATCTTTACAATTCAGTTGCCGGGGTTTCCCTTAAAGTAGTCGAAAGACACTTGTGTAGGGAACACCTCGCTCTTCCTCATTAAACATATCAATTTAGATCTACGTAGCTATAAAACTATGGTAAGTAAATTAAGAACTAAAATTTTTAAATGCGAGATTTATCAAGAAGTGTGTATGTGTGTGTTTGGTGTGTGTGTGTGTGTGTGTGTGTGTGTGTGTGTGTGTGTGAATGCATGTGAGTGTGTGTGTGCGTGTGTATGTAGTGGTGAGTGTGTTTATACATAGGTGTACTTATTATATGGGTGCGTGAGGATGTATCTGTAGGAGTCACTATACCAACAGCAGCGTAGAGTTTGTTTGTAAATGAGTGTTATATTAACACCGTCAAATTACTCTAGTCAAAATGTTTTCGACGTCATCATAGCTAAGGGCAGAGAGCCTTTCAGTAAGAGCCTTCTTACACTCAAAAAGTACCATCGGGTAAATATTTAAAATGCGATTCATTTTGTTATACACGTAGGGGGCTTGCGCTATATATTGACGTGTGGCAAATACAGTGCGAGCCGGGAAAGTTGGAGCTATTGTATGGAATCGTCTTTTTTGTAGTTTGGTATTGTCAAGTGGTAATGTCTTATGGAAGGTAAGTGTAATCTGTAGAATATATAGTTTCCTAACAGAAAGCAAGTTGGATGTTGCATATAGGGCTTCGGTTGGATATCTAAAAGACTTACGGTACATAACCTTAATCAGGGATCTCTGTGCACGTTCTAAGTATATAAGGTAAGTTTTAGCTGCACCCCCCCATATCGAAATGCAGTAGGTTATAACTGATTGTGCCAGTGCGAAATATATTTTATTTAGCATTTCAGTGCTCATGACTTGCCTGAGAGATTTGAATATCCACATCAGCTTCCTTACCCTTCCTATGGTAAGTTCTAGATGTGGGTACCAGCTTAGTCTCTGATCCACAATAATTCCAAGGTATTTGACACTACTAGCTTTCTGTATAGATGGACAATTACAAGTGATTGGTAATGGGGTACCACAGGAATGGATTTTGATGTTGAAATCAGGAAGAGGTTGCGAACTGTTATAAGGAGCGAAACAAATGTAATTAGTCTTGAGGGTATTTAGCGTAAGTAAATTTAAGTTAAGCCAGGCGCCAACATTAGCCAGTCCTATCTCAGCCTTTAACTTAACCTTGTTCCAGGTCTTGGCGGTAAAAATGATAGCGGTGTCATCCGCATAAGACACTATCCTCCCCCCAACGCTACTTAAGTTACAAAGACTGTTAATATAGATCAAAAATAGCGTTGGACCGAGGACACTGCCCTGCGGAACCCCGAATGACACATTTTCTTCCGCACTAATGAAGTCGTTGATTTTTACCCCCTGTTTCCTGTTATTAAGGTAGCTGCTGAGAAGTGAGAGAGTAGCACCCCGAAATCCGATGCCCTCAAGCCTGTGCACAAGAATCGAGATAGAGACGGTGTCGAAGGCTTTTTTGAGGTCAAGAAAGGTCACTAGACACTTGTTACCTTTGTCAACTTCCCTGGTTATGACTGATGTTAGGTCAGAGATAGCTTGCTGTGTCGATCTTCCCTTCCTGAAACCATACTGAGAGTCGGATAGGATGTTGTACCGGTTCAGGTAGCTTACTATTCTAGTGTTCAAAAGCCTCTCTATAATTTTAGAAATTGAAGTCAACACCGAGATGGGTCTGTAGTTAGTTATATCTTCTCTATCTCCACCCTTGTACACGGGAGTGACAATAGAACGTTTGAGTAAGTGTGGGAAGATTCCTGTTCTGAAACACAGATTGGCAAGGCCGATGATTAGCGGAACTATGATATCTTTACATTTTTTTAGAAAAGATGTAGGAATGTCATCCCAGCTCGAGGCACTCATGGAGTCCAAGGATAACAGTACATTTTCCACCTCCCTGTGATCGGTGTCCAGTAAAACGAATGAAGATAGATGATGATCCTTGTCTGTGTTGTCTGATTCCGAGGGCAGCGGTGTTTTGGGGATGTTATCTGCTAGAGTTTTTCCGATGTCGATAAAATATTTGTTGATGTAGTTGACAGAAGTTTGTGGATTAGGTTTAATATGTAGTAGATGACTGTTAGGGGTTTTAGGTGGTTTATAGTGGGTAATTTCGTTGATAGTAGACCATAAGGCTCGTGGGTTCTTTACTGAAGCTTCAATTTTATCTTTATTGTATTTATTTTTAAGTTTTTTCAAGAGGTTTACACAGAAGGTTCGGTACCGCTTATAAGTTATAATTAGTATTCTATTATGAGGGTTTAATTTTAGTTTAAGAAATATATTGTTTCTCAGCTTTAAATTGTCTTCGGGGATTGAATATTTTTTTACAACACACGATAAAGGAATTATTACATGTCAAACAAATATTGCATTGGCGGTAATGAAAGTAATCGTCGAACGCAATCAGTCTCCCGATGTCGAGATCCCAGAATATTACTTATTCGACTCACATTCTCGGGGACCCAAAGGTTATGTTGCACCTAACAGAGGAGCCTCCATGTTGATGAAGTTTGCAAATCAAGGCGATTTATGTCAACATCTTGCTGTTGCACTACAGGTAAGAGGCCATCGAGATATGCAGTATAGTATCACAGCTATAAATGCAACACCCTTGGTCATCCCAAATGAATCGCCAGTACTGAATGAACAACACGACACTCAGATAGTTAGCGACGGCAATCTGAATAGCAGTGATCCTGTTCACGAAGAACACGCGTTTGTTACTACAGCTCTTATGCCGATTGATACTAATATTCCAGATCTAAACGAAGTTGTTTCGAACGCTAATACCGTAGAAGAGAGACCAATACCTATCTACGAACTCAAACGGAAAACTGTGCCCCCGGTCAGCGTCTTGAGAGAGCAAAGAGCAGAAGAGCTAGCGTGGATAAGGTTATTCCCAGATGGTCGAAATGGGCTTAGGGAACAAAGACCCGTTCCAATAACACCGCTCGATTACTACCAAACTCGAGTGATGAGCAATGACAAACGGTTCCAATTTAACGAGTACATATTTTACGCCCTCTCGTTAGTAGAACTTTGCAAGGCTCAACAAAATGTTTCAGTCTGTGGCCGGTTGCATCAGGATGGAGCTGAGCCCACAGATGTTGTACAAAATGTGCACCTGGTAATGCGCAACATACGTGGCACGTCCGCGTACTGGCACAAAGCGTATACGGATCTTCTTGCCATGGTGAAAAATTTAGGTCCTCCTCATTGGTATCTTACTCTCTCTTGTAACGATTTAAATTGGCCCGACATGCTAAAAGCCCTTTTAGTTGCCGATGGCCGCCCAAATTTTTCTTTTGAAGATTTGACCTTCCTTGAAAAGCAGCACCTTGTCGAGTCCTACCCAGTCACGTTATCAAGACAATTTATGTTGCGCCTAAACACTTTGTTTACTAGGCTGAGAAGAAAAGAGGATCCGATTTTAGGAAAGAAAATTATTGATTTTTGGTGGCGCATAGAATTTCAGCTACGAGGTAGCCCTCACGTTCACATGGTTTTATGGTGTGCTGATATGCCGGCTTTTGACACCCCTGAAGGTATTCAGTTGCTGGAGCGTGTTGTCACGTGTGAGGTTCCCGACGCTGAGGACGACTCAGAGATGCATGATTTAGTCGTTCAGTTACAAACACATCGACACACTCAAACATGCTTCAAAAATAACCGAAACGTTTGTAGATTCGCTTTCCCGAGACCAGTGTCTGAAAACACTACAATCTTAGACGACGAGCAAGCAATGAGAAATGGTGGAAGATTTTATATATTAAAAAGAACAGATTCGGAAACCATGATAAACTGCTACAATTCGAGATTATTAAAACTGTGGCGCGCCAATATTGATCTACAGCCTTGCGGGTCAGCTTTAGGTGTGGCGTACTACATCTCAAAGTATATCTCAAAAGCTGAACCTGCAGAGGTCTCTAGATCAATAAGGCAAGCTATAAGTGCTGTAAGAGACCGCGGTGGAAGCAACTTGGGACGGCTGGTTTTGCTATCCAAAACGCAATCTTGTCTCACAGAGAAGTCTCTGCCAACGAATGTGCGTTTCGATTGTGTCATTTAAAATTAAGAGATAGTTCACGTAAATGTGTTTTCGTAAACACTTGCGCGCCTGAACAAAGATACCGAATGCTTAGGATTGACACAGAAAGTTCCGAACCGTACAAAAATGTATTTGATAGGTACGTTCACAGATCTCTTTCTCTGGAGCAACTTAGTTTAGGTGAGTTTGCGATTTGGTACGAGGTTGCCTCTACTAGAAACGATACAGAGGAGGATGAACAAGATGCTGATGCCTATGATGCTGAGGATGAGGACGTGTCTAGTCGTCGATACATTACCTTATTAGACAACGTAGGTAGGATGAAAAAGCGGACACGTCCAGCTATACTCCGAACGCGTTATTATACGCTGTCTTCAGACCCAGAAGCATATTACTACTCATTGGTCCTGACTCATATTCCGTTCCGAGCAGAGGAAGAGTTGTTGGATGGTCTTAATACTGCAAAAGAAGCTTTCTGGGCCAAAAGGCATCGACTACGTCCGCTGCAAGAAGGTTTTGACGCCGAAACTATGATGCGGTGGGAAACTAAGATCCAACAAGCTATAAGCCGCATTGTGGCAGAAAACTTGGCAGCAGGAACCGTTGAGGAACAAAACGATGACGCAAATGACAACAATGACGTTCAGCCTATTGAACATATCGGCGTCGGGGTGGCCGGCGGCGACATCAGAGGGTTAACACTATCGTTAGGTTCACTACTCTTCACTCTGTGGGCTGCGTAGGGTCTTCAGGCAATGAATAACACCACAAACAATAGTTACAGTTTTATTCTTGTTCGGCGATCGTAAGTTAACATCATCGAAATAACATTATGGTCGATATAATCACGATAACCAATACTGCCCGGTCACTAGACAAGTCCCATGGACGACCTAATTGAATCTGAATCTAAATCGTAACCGTCTTCACAACTCCATCATTTCAACTCAAACTAAATGTGACGGGCCATGTCCAAACGAAATCGACTGTCACCTTTTTGACAGTCGCGTTTGAGTAACCGGCCAGTATTATTCGAATGCAACAAACATCATTTAATCAAGTAATCATTGTTAATGACTTCCTAAAATCAAGTTAGGATTTACAATAATGTTACAACATTAATTAGCACTACATAATACAATTTCATAAATCAACCGAAACTTCGTGCTACCAAGCGCCATCTAGCGGAGATCATAGACACTTAATCGAAAGTGCCGCTCCCGCTACCCGCTATCCTACACGGCCATTCTGACGTTTCACCCGTCCTCGGGTGTTGTACCTGAGAACAAAATGAAACCAAAAGAGTAAACCGTTCGGCCATCCCGGCCAAAACTTATTCAAGAGCTTCTGAGCTTACAAAATTTCACTTTACTTAACATTGAAACGTTTGACCGACAAGTTCCCAAGTTCAAATCTGCAACTAAGGCATTACTCAGCATATCCAATTCATTAATAACACAAGTCTAGACACACACCACCCCTGAAGATTACAATACTCTATTCCGTGTCTCAATCTCATATCTCTCTATTCAAAGTCCGGACAAATGTTCGATCAGCATGCAGTGATCAATTAAGACCAGCCTACTGCATCGAGCAACACCGTCCCTCCCACTTTGAAATAAGTCTCATAGATTCCAACCAAGTGCGTCCCTTCTACCAGTCATGTAAGCAACTCACAGTGACCGTACAACACCAGTGTGTCCCTTCGACCAGGTTGGACCGGACGACATCTGTGTCCCTTCGACCAGACTGGACCGGACGACATCTGTGTCCCTTCGACCAACCCGGACCGGACGACACTTTCCTCTCAACCATTTCTAACACATGACCATCAGTCGGACCAAACGAGCGTGTCCCCTCAACCAGCCGCCTACAGCTGCATGGCCCGGACGACGCTGTCTCTTCAACCACAATTACAACAACTACTATCCAGTCCATCGGATACCCGTACCATCAACATGTGTCATTAAACAAACCAACAACCATCATCATCATCAAAGTAATTATCATTAGCATTGTCCAACTATTTGGGAACCTATCGTTCAATTAAATTCAAAGATTTCAAAAATCATCTATCGCATTTGCATAGGGCAAACCAAAACCTCAATTACTTTAATAGGGCCTTAAAACTTAGGGTCTAACTTGGTCTGATTTCTTTCCTCATTTTCATACTGTATGTACATAAAATCACGCCTTTTCCCAGAGAGGTAGGCAGAGATCACTTCCTGCAATGTGCTACGGTCCTGGCACACCACTTACGCTTCTTCCACATCCATCAACCTCTTCATGCATGCTTGTAGATTACGGGTAGGTACTTTTTGATTTGACCTCTATAAGATTTGACCTATTTGGTCATGAAAGGTCTTTCTTGGTCTTCCCTGTCGACATTTCCCATTACACCTTCATATACCCTTCGTTAATCGTCTTTCACTCATCCTCTCAACATGACCAAACCATCTAAGCATACCTATCTCAACCTTAGTCACTACATCTTCTTTCACACCACAACATTCTCTAATTATTTCGTTTCTTATTCTATCACTTAGTTTTACTTCTAGCATACTTCGAAGTGCTCGCATCTCCACTGCATTTATCTTACTCGTGCTGCTTTTTTGCCATACCTATCTTTCACTTCCGTACATTAGTGTCGGGACCAACACTCCCCCTATGAACCGCCAGACGTACCTTTTTGGACACTTTCTGACTGCTCACAAAGGTGTGCAGCGCTCCGTTCACCATGTTACCAGCATTCACTCTGCTTTCAATATCGCTATCACAATTACCATCTTTTGTGAGTTTCATTCATATAGAACAGTCATCATATCCTGCAACTCCGCAGCCGATAAAGCGAGAAGGACTTGATCATCAGCGTAACGGAGACACTGGATGATTGACTCATTTATTCTCAAACCTTTCTCAGACTCTCTCAGACTAGTCAAGCAACTATCTAAGAATAGATCGAACAGCCATGGTGACGCTACACATCCCTGTCTAACACTTTTTTTCGTGTTCATGTTAAACCAATCAGTGCATGCCCCATTCATTCCCCCCGTTTATTCCCGTTTATATTCCTTTCTTGCTTCACTCATATCATCATTCGTCGCTTTTTTGCATTCCGTGATTAGCTTTGATTGCCAAGCCTTTCTTTCTATTTACAACATCTTATCCTACACGGCTTATCCTATACGGATCACATCTTGTACGCTTTTATCCATCCATACCTTTCTATTACTCTTTCCATTTCTCATTTTAGATTTCCCACACGCTTCTGTGGCAACATTGTCTCATTTTCAAGGACAGACATTATGTTCAGAGACCACTACATACTGTGACTCAACATCACACTACCGTTTATCGACCACAATGAATGTCTGAAGTCCAAACATAAAAACAATGCACCTGAAGTAAGATATCCTCTCAGCATCTGTCTTGCGTTCATGGTATAAGGAGTTTGTTGCTCCCCTTGCCTCCCTCCCTCCGTAGTAGCCGTCTGTTGTCCTGCAGCTCAATTCCCAGTTATTTCCACAGATATCTGGAGTACAAGGCATGACATCTGAAACAAAGATTTCTCACAGTAGACAACTGACTGGTAAAGCGTTAAGAATCACCGTTCAATTACCTATCTTCATTGAAGTGAAACCAACAATTAATTTACTTGTTTGAGAGACTAAAATTATTAATTGCTTTCTAATGACAAGCAAGCTTTTTTTTTTTGCTCTGACATTTTTTTATTGTCTCATATTGGTTTAACGGCCTTGACAAAGATCATACAGCCAAATCTTCAGTTTTATGATTTATTTTTACTAATTTTAACCAACACACACCCACACACCCACATACACAGATTCACACTCCCTGTTTTTCTAAGCTGTCAGTAGCCACCACAAGTTGCCTGAGGTCTAAAACTTCAGCATTTAGTGGCATCAGGCACATAATAGGTAGGTAGGCATTTCACATAATCTTTCACACTTTTTCATGTGGCTACTAGTAATTTACCAAAACACTATTTAAGCCGTTACTATAATGAAGATATCTGCATTGAAACCAACTATAAGGCGTCTGACTGATTTCAGTGCACAGGACATATTATAGTGCACAAGTATGCGCGCAAACACAAGTGCCCTCTCTATTCCCTTACTCTTAAAATTCGGTGAGACAGCAATCAGACATGAACGATGAGAGATCGGGCGCAGGACCACCAACTTAACTTTCCGAGGCACAGGCGTTCAACCGCCAACTTCCTAACTCCGGGCTGAGTAATTTCATTACAGAAAAACTCACACAAATTTTGCCCAACTCCGGACTCGAACCGGGACCTCTCGGTCCCAACGCAGCACTTGCTACCAATAGACCAACGAGGCAGTTGAAACCGACTATATTGACTCTTCAATAAAATCGCAACAGTATGAAAAAGACTCACAATTATTCAGCGAATGATCCCATGGTTTTGCTTACAAAGCAATATCCACTCGACGCTGGCTGGGCACGTTGGTTGAGGAACTGCTGTTGCTTGCCAATCCCTGGCCGCCGTTAGTTGCACGACGACGACTTGATGCGTAGTGTCCTTGCCACCACATTTGAAGCATGTCACATCCTGCTTTCACGTCCGGTGGTAGTTGCAGGCTCCGTCGAGGGGCCACGGTTGGTACGCTTCTTATCAGGGTCGCTTTGTCAATTCGCCGATAGTGAAGTCATCAGACGAAGCGCAAACGGCGAAACATTCGCCCTCCTTTAGACGGTCATTTTGCAGGTTAATAAGTGTAGCAGCTGACGTCTCAATGCAGCGATACAGAGGTCAACGGTGTCATACTAAGCACGCAGGTCGTTGTTAGACTTGTCCGGGTCAAATTCGGGCAGGTGAAATCTCATCCACCGATGTAGTAGGCTTGATTGCATCGATCAGGCTCATCATATTGCGGTTCTGCGACTCCAAGTACGCGCAGGAAAGATTCATCTAATCCGGGTACACTCGTGGTGTTTCTTCAGCCTGAAGTGAATCCACTTCTGATATCGGCGTCAGGGGTGGCCGGCGGCGACATCAGAGGGTTAACACTATCGTTAGGTTCACCACTCTTCACTCTGTGGGCTGCGTAGGGTCTTCAGGCAATGAATAACACCACAAACAATAGTTACAGTTTTATTCTTGTTCGGCGATCGTAAGTTAACATCATCGAAATAACATTATGGTCGATATAATCACGATAACCAATACTGCCCGGTCACTAGACAAGTCCCATGGACGACCTAATTGAATCTGAATCTAAATCGTAACCGTCTTCACAACTCCATCATTTCAACTCAAACTAAATGTGACGGGCCATGTCCAAACGAAATCGACTGTCACCTTTTTGACAGTCGCGTTTGAGTAACCGGCCAGTATTATTCGAATGCAACAAACATCATTTAATCAAGTAATCATTGTTAATGACTTCCTAAAATCAAGTTAGGATTTACAATAATGTTACAACATTAATTAGCACTACATAATACAATTTCATAAATCAACCGAAACTTCGTGCTACCAAGCGCCATCTAGCGGAGATCATAGACACTTAATCGAAAGTGCCGCTCCCGCTACCCGCTATCCTACAAACACATACTCGACGACGGCGGTCATAATATTATGATCGAAGAAGTCGAAGATGAACCAACTGACATAGGCATGCCAGACAATCAGTTTGAAACATTTGTAGCTTCGTTGAACATGAGTCAACGACAACTGTTTCAAAAAATTTCCCAAAAGTTATTGGACGTGTCAAATTCTGATCCGTTACTAGTTTTTGTTACTGGAGGAGCTGGTACCGGAAAAACATTTACCTTAAAAGATATGACTGAACAAATTCGTAGGTTGAGTACGTGAAATAGGTAAAAACGTGATTGTTACTGCACCAACTGGAGTAGCAGCCAGACTAATCGGTGGAACTACACTGCATTCCACTTTTGCGCTACCAATTGAAAAGGGAAGAAATGAAACATTACGCCCACTAACAGGTGAAAGGCTGCAAAGGGAGCGACAAAAGTGGAGGCATATAAATTTGCTCATCATCGATGAAATATCAATGGTGCCCTACTTAACACTGCGAAACATTCACATTCGCCTCCAGCAACTAAAACAGGATCAAGGGAACTTTGGTGGTATCAATGTAATTTTGTTTGGAGATCTCATGCAGTTACCACCAGTTTCCAGAATCACCGGTGGTTCTTACTGCTTCCGACAGCCGTCGAACTTAACTGGTGAAACAAATCTGTGGCAATTGTTCAGCTTTTGTGAATTGCCACAGAATATGAGACAGGCAGGAGACAATACCTTTGTGGACATTCTCAATAATATTCGTGTTGGTGAGTTAACGATGGACCAACTTGAGATCCTGGACAGCCGCAGAATTCCACTAGAGGGTCCATTTGCCGATGGAGAGGCAGTTCGAATTTTCCCTACTACGAAACAAGTCGATGCTTATAATTCAGCCATGACTAAAAATTTGGGCAAATCGTTAAAGCTCTACCAAATAAACGCTGTTGACATATCCCTAGAAGCTAAAACCTACGGTCAGTGCCCTCGCAAACAATACATTTCTGACGACCCGAACAAAACAGGGGGCATTCTCGGCACACTAACTATTGGAATTGGATCTCGCGTGATGTTACGCCGCAACATCAATGTAAACCACGGTCTGGTGAACGGTGCTATGGGTATCATAAGAAGAATTGAGTGGCCTTCTCTTCGCAGAGAGCAGTTAGAACCAGGTGAGTTACCGCAGGCAGTATTCGTAGAGTTCGACGATCGTTCTGTTAAAGGCAATGAATTGGGTGTGGGGGTTCGCATAGAGCCCTCCACTGTCGACTTTGATGCGCTTCGCGGACAAGGGAAGATTGAACGTCGGATGCTGCCTTTGATACTTTGTTGGGCTGTAACGGTACACAAACTGCAAGGTACCACCTTGGATCGGGCTGTCGTGGACCTATCAAACGTGTTTGCAAAGGGCCAGGCTTATGTAGCCCTAAGCCGTGTTAAAACACTTGCTGGGTTAGCAATAAAAACACTTGACCCAAAAAAGCTGTTGGACCGGCCCCACGACGAATGTTCTTTAACTGAACTTAAACGTTTGCGGGATCTTCAGCAGTAATGACTCACCTAATTCTTTTTCTTCTTCACTACCAACAGTCCAGATTGGCGGTAAATTTATGTTGCGGAGTAACATCACTCGTAATCTAAAGCCAAATGTCGTCGAAATAATTTAAAATGGTACTTACATATACATAGTCTTCTACATCTACAACATTTTCGTTAAATAAAAACAGCTAAAAAGTTATAAATAAAAAAAATATTATTAAAAAAACAAAATACCCGACTGCACACTAAAAAAAGAGTAAAATAAAAAATTATTATTAATTAAAAAAACAAAATACCCGACTGCACACTAAAAAAAGAGTAAAACAAGCCCCACAATAATATTGATCAATCAAATGCTAAAAACTAATTATGTAATACCGTTTAAACAATACCTATATTAAAATACACTACAATATGTGTTCGTAATCGATAGTTAAATAAACAGAAACTTATTTTGAATACAAATTTACTGAATATAATTTATAAATGTTGATGGAAAACATCGCAGGCGGGGACCACCTTGACCGCCACCAACGAAAATTCTGCTAAATGGTGCACAACCGAAATGACTATAAATAAGCCTCTGTTGGTCCCCGCCTGCGATGCTTTCCATCAATATTTATAAATAATATTCAGTAAATTTGTATTCAAAATAAGTTTCTGTTTATTTAACTATCGATTACGAACACATATTGTAGTGTATTTTAATATAGGTATTGTTTAAACGGTATTACATAATTAGTTTTTAGCATTTGATTGATCAATAATATTGTGGGGCTTGTTTTACTGTTTTTTTAGTGTGCAGTCGGGTATTTTTAAACATGTCATACATTGTAAATGAGCCAAGTCATACAGTCCGGGTGTGCCATAGTAAAAGGTACCATATACTTTATTAACTACAATTTAAAAAAACTATAATTAAAATCAAAAGAAAGAGAGCCAAGATAACAATGTTCAAAATACCATAACAAATCCAACCTGCATGACAAAGCTTACATAGGGTAGGTAGAATTTTAATAATTACAGCCATTGCCTAATTATAAATTAAACTGAATATAATAAAAAAAGAACAAAAAGTTCATCATGAATGTCAAAATTAATAATAAAAAAATTAATAACAATAGAATGTCAAGAATTTAACTTAAACTATTTGTCCATGCATATTTATCACTGAGATAATCTTCTACTTTATAGTAGCCTTTTTTAAGAAGACCATTCTTAATACATGATTTGAATTGTTGTATAGGAAGTTTAGTAATACAAGCAGGTAATTTATTAAACATTTTTACACCTAGTCCAACAAAGGAGCTATTAACTTTATTTAGTCTAAAATGTGAAATAGCAAGTTTATGTTTATTTCTTGTATTGAATTGGTGACTATCAGATTTTTTAGGAATGTATTGTATATTTTTATACACATACATTAAGCAGTCAAGAATGTATTGGGAGGCTACTGTGAGAATACTATACTCCTTGAACCGATCTCTGAGGGAATCGCGCCGTTTGAGGTTATAAATGGCTCTTACTGCTCGTTTTTGCAATACAAATATACTATAGATATCAGCAGCTGATCCCCATAAAAGCAAACCATAGGACAAAACGCTGTGAAAGTAACTGAAATAAACTAATCTTGCCGTTTCAACATCAGTCAATTGTCTTATTTTTCTAACAGCATATGCCGCGGAGCTAAGTCTTCCTGCCAGGGTACCTATATGGGGTCCCCATTGTAATTTAGAATCTAGAGTGATTCCAAGGAACACCGTTGAGTTTAGGACTTCAATGGGTTCGTTATTCATTTTGATTTTAGTACTGACTTGCCTTACATTGGGCATAGTAAACTTGACACATTTGGTTTTTGGCATTCAACATAAGATTGTTAGTATTAAACCAGTGCAGGACTCGTGAGAGAGCTTTGTTTACATCGTCAACCTTTTTTGCTGTCTATCCATCTTAAATAGAAGTGATGTATCATCTGCAAACAGAACTATCTCACATGTGTCTTTAGTAAAGAAAGGAAGATCGTTAATGTAAATAATGAATAAAAGAGGGCCCAATATCGAGCCCTGGGGCACTCCCATAACTAATGGGGCGCCAGAAGAACTAGTCCCGTTTACATTAACTTTTTGGGTTCTGCCAGTGAGGTATGATTGAACTAGACTAAGTGCGTTACCCGAGATGCCATAATGGCGCAATTTGAGTAGCAGGGTTTGATGGTTAACACAATCAAACGCCTTGGATAGGTCGCAGAAAATGCCTATGGCATCCTGTTTACTTTCCCATGCATCAAAAATATGTTTCATAAGAGCTACTCCAGCATCTGTGGTGGATTTACCTTAAGTGAATCCGTATTGATTTTTATGTAATAAATTGTTTAAATTAAAATGGCATAGCAATTGATTAAATACAACCTTTTCGAAAATTTTACTAAACGCTGGTAGTAAGGATATTGGTCTGTAATTAGATGGGTCACTGTCATCACCTGATTTGAACAAGGGAATTATTTTGCTTAACTTCATCAAATCAGGAAAACTGCCTTCATTAACACATTTATTGAATGTTACTGCTAAAAGTGGAGCGACTGTGTATATTATGTTTTTTAGTACGTCCACTGAGAGTCCCCATATATCCTCAGACTTTTTTAAGTTGAGTTCTTTAAAGGTTTTCACAACTATTTGCGCATTGATGTAGTCAAAAGTGAAGGAAGATGCGCATTCACTTACATGAGTCTTTAAAAAAGATTGAGCAAGAGACGGACTAGAAGATAAACTACTTGTCGTTGTAACAGCTATATTTGAGAAATATGATTGAAATACATGAGCTATATCAGCATCAGAATCTAATATTACATCATTTACTTTAAGAGAAATCTTGTGATTTTGAGTATTGTTTTTACAAGTCTCTTTATTAATGATTTGCCAGGTGGCCTTGCTTTTGTTAGTAGCTATATGTATTTTATTTTTCAGATAGAGCGATTTAGCTACGGCACACGATTTTTTAAAAATTTTAGAATAGTTTCTAATATAATCTGTTAGGGTCGGGTCTATGGAGTTGGCTCTGAGATCATATAGTTCAAAAAGTCTCCGTCTACTTGTGAAAATCCCTGTTGTAGCCCAATCACTAAATTTTATTTTAGAGCTATTAATTTTAATTTCTTTTTTGGTGAATATTCCATTAAATTCTTTTTCTACAGCATTAAAAAATTTTTCATATAACTGATTACTATCTAGGTTTGATTGAAAGTCCATTACAGAAACTTTATAGCTAATATTATTTTTAAACTTTTCTATTCGACATGTAGTTACTGGTCTGCATGTTATGACAGATGGCATAGGAGTCCAGTGATGCTCAAAAGTAGCCATTTGACCGCAGTGGTCAGAGTTAATAAAATTAACTGTAGATTTACTTTCTACAGAACCATTACAAAAAATATTATCTATACATGTGGCTGAGGTAGGAGTGATGCGAGTTGGTTCATTAAAAATGTGAGATAAGTTATATGATTTAAAAAGATTTATGAACCTTAGGGAGTTCAACGAATTTTCTAAAATATTTATATTAAAATCTCCACATACAATCACCTTTTTATTGCTGGCACATGCTTTTCTTAAGGCTTCCTCCATAGGGGCCTCAAATAGTAAGTAGTTAGCTAGTGGAGGCCTATATACACAAATTATAATACATCGTTCTATTTCAACACAAGACAGCTCAATTGTCCTTTCAATAGACAATGAGACTATGTCTCGACGCTCTTTATATTTAAGCGATTTTTTAACAAAATTAGTGACCCCCCTCTAATTTTTTTTTTTTTTTTTTTTTTTTTTTTTTATAAAGAGGCTAACAAGATGACCTCACTCCACCTGATGGTAAGCGGTAGTGAGATCCAAATATGAGGTCGACAGGCACAATAGACCATATTGAGCCTGTCGCACTCACCCTGAAAGCCGTGAAAAAGGAGACCACTGCTGCGGCAACAACGAGACAAGGCGTGGAGTCTCGCATTGGTATTGAGCTGTGCGGGTCGGAGTTGGCCAGTCCGCCGGACGGAAGGGCCCCCGTGTCTACGGGTCTCCCAGGCCGGCGGGATGACCCGCTCCGCCCGCACAATACCTAACTAAAGATTTTCTAGTAAAAGAGCTACTCAGTATGTAATCATTAATGCTAATAATTAATTCATGTTGTCTCAACCAATGTTCAGTGAGACATAACACATGGACATTATTTTCATTTAAAAACAATTCTAATTCTAATTCTTTGCCAGATAGACCCTGAATATTTTGGTGAATAATAATAAGATTACTAGGTTTCTCCTTTGTCATGGAATGGCTAGAGACGTCCTCTATTGTCTTACAATTAAATTTAAATTATTTGGAACATATTCCAAAGTCTTCATAAATAAATTATTTATATTATATGCTAACAATTCTGTTAGCTGTTTTTTAATTTTTGTAGGCAAATAAAAGGTTTTGCCAGTCAACAAAATATTATCAATAAATTTGTTTGTGTCAAAAAACACAAATTTGTCGCTATGACTATATGATAGATTATACAATTGTGTATTCAATATGTGAATACTGTTATTTTGTTCATATGTATAACATTTTGAAAACGGAATAGCACACATAAATACCTTTTTAACATTAAGTGTCAGAAGTTTAGAAAATGCAAATAATAAGTCTTTTTTACAAAGATTTTGGCCCTGACCTATCATAAGTATAATTATGGAATTTTCATTGTAATTGGAATCCTCAATATATTTTATAATTTGTTTTAATGTATGATTAATGTGCGAAGAGACTAGTTCGTCCTTGCTGTGTATAAAAGCGGGATGTACGACCCGACGGGACAGTTCCGACTTGGGAAAGCGAAGCGAATCAGTCTCCTGCGAACTTGGAGTGATCGAGTGCGTTAACTGCGAATAGTTTCAGTGTAATTCAGTGTTTTAGTGTGATTCAGTGCTTTAGTGTAATTTAGTGTTCCGTGTTTAGTGTTGTAATTAAGTGTTTTTAATTGTGTTTTTAAGTGTTTAGTTGTGTAATTGTTAGTCGATAAATAAATTAATTGTCTTTTGGTGACTTTTGGCGTATCTTGAATTAAACGTACCCCGTTCCCGCAACAATTGGTGTCAGAAGTGGGATTCAAGATGCCTCTTACACCACGAGAAGACAGTGAGGGTCGAGTAACAAGGAGTCAAACCGCGGCCCTGCAAGAGGGTGAAGGTACTTCAACGGAAGGATCGATTCAAACACCGATTGGGCCTGTGGAGCTTGCAGATTTATTTAAAATGCTGCAGACACAAGCCAGCCGTCAGGAGGAGCAAGCCCGTCGCCAGGAGGAGCAAGCCCGTGAGCAAGCCCGCCGCCAGGAGGAGCAAGCCCGCCGCCAGGAGGAGCTAGCCCGACTTCAGGAAGCACAATTTGCTAAACTGAGGGAAGAACAAGCCCTTCGCCAGGAAAAGCAAGACCTTCGCCAGGAGGAGCAAGCCCGCCACCTGGAAGAGCTAAGCAAGAGTTTGTTGGGGGCTATTGAAAAGAAACACGAAGTACTAGAAAAGAAGATTGATGCTCTCAAGGATGATGTGATGAAACATGAAGATCGATTCACCCAACATGAAGATCGATTCACCCAACATGAGGATCGATTGAGCCAGGTGGATGCTGAGATGCGACAGCTGCATACCAAAATGGCAAGAGTGGGGACCCGGGGTGCTACGGTAGTGTCGAATTCTCCGAAAATCGAAGTACCCCACTTCGATGGAACGACGTCTTGGGCAGCATTTTGGTACCAGTTCGAGACGGTGGCTAAAGGAAAGGGGTGGAACGAGGAAGAGTCCTTGATAGCTCTGACTCTGGCTCTTCGTGGAGATGCCCTGCTCACGTTGGAAAACCTGCCTTCGGATAACAGAACTTTAGGTGCTCTCCAAAGAGCACTAGAGGGCAGGTACAGCGACAAACACCTAGAACACGCATATAGAGCACAACTCCGCGATCGACAGCAGAAGCCTGGTGAGAGTCTGCAGCAATGGGCAACGGAAATCGAAAGGCTTGTCAGACGTGCATACGTGTCATGCCCGACAATGGTGGAATCAATGATCCCGCAAGCTTTCTGTGATGGAATTAGAGACGCAGACGTCAGACTCACCGTGAAATTGAGCCATCATCAGACCTTACAGGAAGCTCTAGCCCATGCTTTGGAGGTGGAAGCCGTGCGTCAAGACGCTAGAACTCAACGACTTCGGGAGGTTGTGGTGAAGGAAAAACCTTCTTTGGGTCCGATGTGCTATGGCTGCGGCGAGAGGGGCCATATTCGGAGTAGTTGCCCCAAGCGAAGATGGCCACGTAGAACGACAGTAGCGTCCTCTACACAGGTGGACGCAGAAGAGCTGTCGTTAAACTAGAAGAAGCCAGGGCCGTGGGGCGG
Source organism: Maruca vitrata (assembly GCA_039566165.1). Taxonomy (NCBI): domain Eukaryota; kingdom Metazoa; phylum Arthropoda; class Insecta; order Lepidoptera; family Crambidae; genus Maruca; species Maruca vitrata. Next base: position 2,131,130 of record CM076931.1, read on the forward strand.
GCGCTGGCTGGTCAACATCGAGCCCCTACCGTCACTGTTTCACAGATTGGTAATGGGAACAACCTTACAGTGGTTGGACAGCTGAACAGCATAACGTGTCATTTTATTATTGACACCGGTGCTTCAAGAACAATAGTGCGTCCGGAGCTATTGAAAATGACTATTGTGTGGAATCAGAGACCATCCGTTCAGCTTCAAACAGCAACAGGCCAGCCAGTTACCGTCTTCGGTGAGACGATGGCGAAGATAACCATTGGAGAACAGACCTTTGAGTACGGTGTACTCGTAGCAGACATCACGGACGATTGCATCATCGGATTGGACTTTTTAAGAGACCAGAAGTGTGTTGTAGACGTCGCTAAAGGAGTTCTTAGTTTCCCCGAACAAGAAGTATTCCTAGAGGGAGCGAGATCATGCGCAGTTTACTGCCTGAAAAATACGACCCTGCCACCGAGATCTGAAACTCTGGTCAAAGTTAATTTCCCTTACACTGCGTATCAAGGGCGAAGCGTCGTCATAGAAAACTGCGGCGACCATCCGAGTTGGATCACAGCAAGAACTCTGGCAATGACCGGAAAAGGAGCGCTGGTGCGAGTCATCAATCTTAGTGGAGATGAAGTGCAACTACGAAGAAACTGTGTCATCGGACGGTGCGATGCAGGTCAATCCATCAGAAGGCTGAAAAGGGCCCGGGAACCGGAATCCTGTCAACAAGATGACTTCACGCCGCTCCTAGCAAATTGTAAGGACAAGCTATCTGAGCGGGAACTTCAGCAAGCTAAAAGGTTGTTGCTGCATTTCAACGACATATTTTCGAAGGGTGACCATGATTTGGGAAGGACAGGTCTCGTGAAACACAGAATAGACACGGGAGACGCGCCACCAATCAAGCAGCGGCCTAGACGCCTTCCATTTGCCAAAGAGAAGGAGGTAGCAGACATGGTTGCCGAGATGCAGAAGAACCGCATCATAGAACCTTCCACAAGCCCGTGGTCTTCGCCAGTAGTCCTAGTAAAGAAGAAGGACGGCAGCACCAGGTTTTGTGTGGACTACCGATTGTTGAATAATGCAACGAAGAAGGACAGCTACCCTCTGCCCCGTATAGACGACACACTGGACATGTTGAGCGGCATGAAGTGGTTCTCAACAGTGGACCTTAAGAGTGGGTACTGGCAAGTTGACATCCATCCAGAAGACAGGGAGAAGACGGCATTTACGCCCGGAACTAGGAATGGATTGTGGCAGTTCAACGTCATGCCCTTTGGTCTTTGCAACGCTCCGGCGACATTCGAGCGGTTGATGGAAAGGGTACTGGTTGGAATTCTGGGTGATGCATGCCTGGTCTATCTGGATGACATCATTGTCATGGGTCGAAATTTCACAGAGCATGTCAGTAACCTGAGGAAGGTTTTCACCAGAATACGAGAAGCAAACTTGAGACTCAGCCCAAAGAAATGCACGTTTTTCAAGGAGGAAGTCGCCTACTTAGGCCACATTATTTCATCGAAAGGTGTAAGGACTGACCCAGAGAAGATAAAAGCTGTTCAAGAATGGCCTTTACCCGTGAACAAGACCGACGTGAGATCATTTTTGGGTTTATGCGCATACTACCAGCGCTTTGTAAAGAACTTCTCTGATATAGCGAAACCTCTTCATCGGCTTACGGAAGATAAACGAGTATTCGCCTGGGACTCGGAATGTGATCAAGCCTTCGTCAGATTAAAAGAACACCTCTGCACCAGTCCTATACTTGGCTACCCGAACAGAGAAGGAAGATTTATCGTGGACACCGATGCCAGCAATACTGGTGAAACAATGTATGTAGGTAGGGGAGGAAATAAAAAAAAGATTAATTAACAGTACAAATTTATTTTAGAAAGGACCTTCTCGGTAAATTAGTTCGGAGAGCGAGGGACGAGGGTCGAGATTGAGCTGTGATTATCAAACCGCTTAGGAAAGCTACTGTCCTGGTAGGGTAGTCCGCAGCCGTTGAGGGTAGGTCGCGCAGGCAGCTTCTGCACGAGGTTGTAGGCGGCGCGGTCAGGACACGCAGTAAGGCGTAGGCACGTGGTAGGCGGTCAAGCACGTGGTGTAGGCAAGCTCATGGGATTGCTGGTGGCAGCGAAGGTAGGTGGTCCCGCTTGCACTAGCCCGTGTACCGCTGAATGTGTGCCCCGCACTTAAAACCCTGGAATGTTTGAAGGTAGGTGTCACCACAGGTCCCTGTCCCTGCAATGGACCGCACCCACCTCGAACAACTACCACTGGGAGCAGCGTTCCCACTAATTAATTGTTGAGGTGAGGGAATCCATTACAATGACAGGAAGATTAAAAACACATAGACAGCAGCAACAACAATTTAGAACAAAGGAATTAAAACAATTTGGAAAAGAAAAACTAACGAGATTTATAAAATGTGATTATGCCGGTAGGTGAACAAAACTAAACAATGAGAAGGCATAACCACGACCTAAGAATGCAACCTATTAACCTATTGCAACACACTCACCCGATCTGGGGTATCACTGATTTTATAAAAATGTGAACGTAGAAAGTTAACGTGGCAATGGGAGCCGTAATTTCGCGTTAAGTTACAATAAGTTGCAAAAGGATGATCAGGAGCAAAGGAGGAAGCCCGCGGCGTCTGCGCCGGAATTTATACCGTCGGTTTTGACGTTTGTATTTTTAAGTGACATTTCTTTTGACGTGCACCAATTGCATGCGGCAAAAGAATAAAGCTATGGACAGCCTTCGGCTATTTGGTATCCATTGCATTTTATTTATTGATGATTTATTATTTAATTTATATATTGAAATTAAATAGGTAAAAATATTAGAAAAATAACGTACTACGTTACATACCCCCCTTTTTAGTGTAGGATTTTTCCTAAGTAAAATCCGCTGACTAAACTGCTGTAGTTACAAATAATTGCGCTTACGCATTCATCCATCATAGAACATACTTCCCTAACATACATCGTCACTTCACATAGCAGAGTACACTTTAGAGTTGTACTATGCGTCCTTCCGAAAGAGTAATTTGCTTTACATATTAACAAAAACTCGACGCTAATATCATGTAGGTGTTGATATTAATTACAAGATTCAAGGCAGTAATTACCACTAATGCTATAGATTTCAAGTAAAAATTTAGAAAAAAATAATTGTAGGCTTGTTTAAGGAGTAATTAACCGCTCCTGCAAGGGCTTATTTTATGAGTTGCAAACCGCTCATTAATAGTTACTGAAGGGGTAGACCAACAGTATTTCGCTCTAATAGATAGCTAATCAAGAGATACGACAAGGTAGATTGACGATCTGATACAGCTTATAACACTTAATGGGGTAGACCATTAGTGTAGTAGAAACGAATAGTAGATGTATTAAGGCTTATTTAAGGAGTAACAACCCGCTCCTGCAATGGCTTATTTATAGAGTTGCAACCGCTCTTAGTATACTAATGGGGTAGACCATAGTATTAAGTAGGAACATACAGACTACATAGACTGTTGTCCTAATAGTAGAATTAAAACCAAAATATAAAATCTATAGGCAATTAGTGGTTGGGTTTAGGTAGTATTAACTAATGTGTAGGTAGGTGATTCAACAAAATATTAGCATAAATTTTAGATTTAAGATATAAGTAGTACATATTAATTTAAAGTTATCTAGTTTATAAAAAAAATGTTGTAAATTGTTCATAATAATCTATTATAGTACGGTAGGTTTTAAAACAAATTATTAATTATTATTCCTTATAAATAGGTTAAGTTTAAATTAAAATGGTAAACTTCTAAAGTTTCCATTCAAACAAATTTACTAGATTAGAGTTCATAGTACTCACTAGGCATTGAAAAAAATATCAGCAAATAGACATTTAAGGAAAACAATAATTTTTCCTAATCCGAGATCATCCTTATGTTTTAGTCCTCCCAAATCGGTTGTTGTGTTGCACAGACTTTACACTAAGATAGGCGCAGGGCCTGCCTAAAGTGATTAGTGTAAAAAAAATTTAAAATAGTCGGTTGAAGATGATTTGAAAAAAAATGTAGGTAGGTGCAAAAAATTAATTTTAAAAATAAAAACCCCAATAAAACCCCCCCAAAATTTGGGCCTCCGGCGCTCTCACAAACCAGACGAAACACAGCAGTAGATTGTAGAATCTACTGCTATTTCACGCCGGTATTTAGTGAGAGGGTGGTACTTCCCCGGTTTGAGCCTGCCCTTCGTACTGCGTAGACAGTAAGGCTCTACCACTGCAATTGGGCCTCCGGCGCTCCCACAAACCAGACGAAACACAGCGGTAGATTGTAGAATCTACCGCTATTTCACGCCGGTATATTATGTGAGAGGGTGGTACTTCCCCGGTTTGAGCCTGCCCTTGTACTGCGTAGACAGTAAGGCTCTACCACTGCAAATATTCGCGAATAGCACTAATCACTTTAGTCACACACACTTAAAACTAAAACTGTAATTCCCAACACCACACAATTAAAAAGTTCACTGTTAATTAATCTTTTTTTTATTTCCTCCCCTACCTACATACATTGTTTCATTGGCCCCACGTTGGGCGCCAATGAAACAATGTATGTAGGTAGGGGAGGAAATAAAAAAAAGATTAATTAACAGTACAAATTTATTTTAGAAAGGACCTTCTCGGTAAATTAGTTCGGAGAGCGAGGGACGAGGGTCGAGATTGAGCTGTGATTATCAAACCGCTTAGGAAAGCTACTGTCCTGGTAGGGTAGTCCGCAGCCGTTGAGGGTAGGTCGCGCAGGCAGCTTCTGCACGAGGTTGTAGGCGGCGCGGTCAGGACACGCAGTAAGGCGTAGGCACGTGGTAGGCGGTCAAGCACGTGGTGTAGGCAAGCTCATGGGATTGCTGGTGGCAGCGAAGGTAGGTGGTCCCGCTTGCACTAGCCCGTGTACCGCTGAATGTGTGCCCCGCACTTAAAACCCTGGAATGTTTGAAGGTAGGTGTCACCACAGGTCCCTGTCCCTGCAATGGACCGCACCCACCTCGAACAACTACCACTGGGAGCAGCGTTCCCACTAATTAATTGTTGAGGTGAGGGAATCCATTACAATGACAGGAAGATTAAAAACACATAGACAGCAGCAACAACAATTTAGAACAAAGGAATTAAAACAATTTGGAAAAGAAAAACTAACGAGATTTATAAAATGTGATTATGCCGGTAGGTGAACAAAACTAAACAATGAGAAGGCATAACCACGACCTAAGAATGCAACCTATTAACCTATTGCAACACACTCACCCGATCTGGGGTATCACTGATTTTATAAAAATGTGAACGTAGAAAGTTAACGTGGCAATGGGAGCCGCAAATTCGCGTTAAATTACGATAAGTTGCAAAAGTATGATCAGGAGCAAAAAGAGGAAGCCCGCGGCGTCTGCGCCGGAATTTATACCGTCGGTTTTGACGTTTGTATTTTTAAGTGACATTTCTTTTGACGTGCACCAATTGCATGCGGCAAAAGAATAAAGCTATGGACAGCCTTCGGCTATTTGGTATCCATTGCATTTTATTTATTGATGATTTATTATTTAATTTATATATTGAAATTAAATAGGTAAAAATATTAGAAAAATAACGTACTACGTTACACTGGCATAGGCGGAGTTCTGTCGCAAGAGCAAGGTGAACGGGAAGTGGCGATCGCCTATTTCAGTAAGTCACTTTCAAAACCTGAAAGGAACTACTGTGTGACTCGTAAGGAACTGTTGGCGGTAGTGAAGACTCTACAGCATTTCAACAAGTATCTCGTTGGAAGACAGTTTACCCTGCGGACAGATCATGCTGCGTTAAAATGGCTCTTGCAGTTTAAGAACCCTGAAGGACAAGTGGCACGGTGGCTAGAGCAACTACAGGAGTACAACTTCACAACAGAACATCGGAGTGGTAGAACGCATTTGAATGCCGATGCCCTATCAAGGAGACCTTGTCCTGTGGCCTGCAGTCATTGTTCTAAGACGGAGACTAAAGAAGAAGTCCGGATGATTACCACCCAGGGACTTGATAATGAATGGAGCGAAGACGCTATCAAAAAGGCGCAAAAAGAGGATAGTGACCTGAGGAAAATATTTGAATGGAGAGAAGTAGGTCAAAAACCTTCTTGGAGCCATGTAGCATCATCAAGCCCCATCACGAAAAGTTACTGGGCACAATGGGACAGTTTGAAAATTAAGGATGGAGTACTCTTCAGGAAATGGGAAACACCAAAAGGATTTCAAACAACACTACAGCTAATTGTACCCCGTAAACAAGTTGCTTCCTTACTCAGGTACATCCACGATGGGGTATCCGGGGGACATTTGGGCGTGAAGAAGACCCTAGAGAAGCTGAGACAGAGGTTCTACTGGATACACTGTCGGGAGGACGTCGAAGACTGGTGCAAGAAATGTACGACTTGCGCATCAGTAAAGGGCCCACAAACCAGAAGTAAGGGCAAACTCAAGCTGTACAACGTCGGCGCTCCATGGGAAAGAATCGCAGTAGATGTAGCTGGCCCCTTTCCAGAATCCGATGAGGGACAATGATGACAAGTACATCATTGTGGTCCAAGATTACTTCACTAAGTGGCCTGAAGTCTTCGCTACGCCTAATCAAGAAGCAAAGACGGTCGCCAAGAAGTTAGTCCACGAGGTAATTTGCCGATTCGGTGTGCCTCTTGAGATACATTCAGACCAAGGAAGAAACTTTGAGTCAGCACTGTTCCAGGAGGTCTGTCAACTGTTGGGTATGCATAAGACCCGTACTACACCAGCACACCCGCAATCCGATGGCATGGTTGTAACGTTGTAGACTAAATGTCCATTATCAACGTTAACCTTATTTATAAATATAAATTAAAAACGTACTACTAAATATTAAAACTAAATAAATCTAAAAGTAAATTAATTAAACTAATGTATATCTTAAGTGAAATATGCTAATTCTAACAACTAAGTAATAATAGTAAAATAAATAAATTAAAGTAAGGAACCCTGAATCTAATCATGTTTAGTCGCTGGTTTTTGTGTTCCACGCGGACGCGCGTGCGCATCTCTAAGTGCGTTGCCGAGGATTTCCGACAACAGCCGATCGCGGAGATGCGGCCGTTCGGTTTTACTCGCCGGGAGACCGATTTTGGACTTGCTGCGCAACGCCTGTGTCGCTCCTTGCAAGGAAGCCGTTACGATCGCGCTCCGATCTGCACGTATTAAATGCAACTACATACTTAAGTAATTAATTGGATCCCGCTGGGGTGAGTTCTCATTTAAGTGCTTACGTAGTGTTCTTAGTGTTAATTAGTGCTGCTTAACCTGCTGCTTTGCATAGTCGAGTGATAGGTGAGGTCAGGACTTGGCCTAGGTTTACCGACGGCTGATGCAGAGCTTACTAATGCTTGCCGTACGGATTCCAGGATCCTGGATTACCCTTCAAGCGGTCGCACCTACTCCTACCTGTGCCAGAGAGCTGCAGAGGACTACCCACCTACTTGGGAATATAAACCTACCCTCCGCTATAGAAGGCTGAAGACCACGTCACTCTCCTGATGCGGAATGAGCTCTGGGAATCTGGGACGAGTTAGATTCCTGTCAGGCCAGTGTCCTTCCTCACATTTCCTTACTCGCGTAGCTGGCGTGTAAGGAACAAGACCATTTATTTCTAATAAACCGTTATATTAATTCCGTTGTTTCCTTGACTCACGACCTACATCTGTGAAGCCTCTGTCTAGTTGGCCGGTTGTCACAGTGGCGCCCAATAACGTGGTTGGTCTTGTTCCGAATACGCTGGTTGCATATAGCAGTCTTAGGTTGGCAGTCAACATTTTGTGAACGAGGAGGCGTCTACAGCACATCAGCGAACTGGTACGTCTTATTTCTAAACTGATATCTATTCTACCTACTATACTAAGTATTTAAGCTAATTACTTTGTTAATTGTTACGTATGCAAATAGATATAAACATTTTTTTTTCTAAATATAATTAGAATATTATGTACACATTGCGAAGAATAATAACTAAAAAAAATTGTATTCAGTATTCATTACAGAATTGTAGTTGTAAGTGAGTACGTAACAGTTCGCAATCCGAGAGTGCTGATTTTGCATTTTATTATACCTACCTACCTTGATAAATTTCTTTCGGGTTATAAACTCTGTAGATATAGCCAAATCGTAGTAAATAACTAGATTCTTGTAATAAGTACTTCTAGATTGACTTAAAGTAGTTGCTTTGGATGCGGTTAATTGTACTCTAGTTTGGTTATTTTTTTGTTATTTTTTCAAGATGGGAACTCACCCTATCAAATACTTTCTGCTTAATAAAAATGAATTATCTTACGAGGTACTCATTAGGGGCGAAGAACCTGCAGGCACTGTGCTGGGGCTGCGTAAACAGATAAATAAGATTATCTTATTAGTACCAGATGACGAAATCATTGATTCAGGGTTACCTATTTCTAGTGACTGTGAGGGCGTAATTATTTCTATTAAAGAATTAGCTACAAAAGTAAATACTCTGCAAGACAAATATGATGATAATTTATTTCAAAGAACTATGACCTTACATAATCATGTTTACTACCGGCTTAAGCGATTGGATAAATCACACACTTCGTTTACTTCCCAAATAAAATCTATTTATAAAGAATTCGATTTACTTTCTAATAAACTCATGACTTTGAATAAATCATTTTCAACTTCAGCTGCCCCTGCAGAGCAAAGTTCGTCTTCATCAAGTGATAGTTCTCAAATTATTACTGTACATTGTGATCATTCAAATACCACGGAACTCAAATTAAAGTATGACGTTAAAAGTTGCGTTCACGCATTCGTGCAGAGGATGAAGGAGCATAAGACTGTTCGTAATCTACCCTCAAATAAGTTATTACTGTACGGTGCTGATATTTTTACTGGAAACGCACTACACTGGTATCGCAGTGTGCGTGACTCAATAAAAGATTGGGATGAGTTAATAGCTCAACTTATAGAAGATTTTAGCCCGGTTGATTATGACTATAGACTTATGACAGAAATAAGGAATCGGACGCAGGGTGATCAGGAAGGTATTATAATCTACTTGGCTATAATGTCGGAACTGTTCTCACGCTTAACTAAAAAGCTAAGTGAACAGGATAAGCTAGAGATTCTAATACACAACATCCGCCCTTGTTATTCAGCTGTTTTGGCTTCCTGTATCACCGGAATAGAATCAATAGCCTTACTTCGAAAACTGTGCCTTAATTTCGAAAAAATACAATGCTTATCTTCAAATTTTCATGAACCTCCTAAAATAAATAATAACACACTAGCCCCAGATCTGGCTTATTACTCGAGGAGCTATGATAATTACTCAAGGTCGTACAATAGTAATAGGCAAACTAATAGTTCATCGGTGGCAGCTGTAGAACCAGCACCCGTTGATGCAGTGAAGAAATACACCTTTTGCCCTCGCTGTCGCTGTAACGACCACTCGCTGAGACAGTGCAGGAGGGAAAGGTATCCTATTTGCTTTAAGTGCGGTCTTAAAGACTTCACGTTTCCTAACTGTCCTAAATGCCACCCTAAACCTAGTACAAAAAACTAATTAACGAAGATTGTTGCATAAGGAATTACAGTTCAAACAATTTTGATAAAAATGATTGGTTGAACTGGTTAAATACAGTTAAAATGTATTTCAGTAGCTATTCTATTCCGACAATCTTTGATAAAAACCTGCAAGCGACCTTCGTCCTTATGTTACTGTAAAAGTTAACACTCTTAGCATGTGTGGCTTATTAGATTCCGGATCTGCAGTCTCCATATTAGGAAATAACTCACATTTAAGTATTATTGAATCTACTGGTCTGCCAGTATATGCCAATGACAACTCATCATTCATAACTGCTAGTGGTCACAGACTAGATACATCAGGTTATATTAATCTACCAATATCTTTCGAAAACCAAACGCATATATTAAAAATGTACATAATGCCTTCTGTGACGTCATCATTGATTCTTGGTGTAGATTTTTGGAAAAAAATTAAACTACTATCTAAATTTTCTAAATCTATTTCATTAACTGATTCTAATTTGCAAATTTCAAGTGTCGGAAGTTCTACTCTAATGCTGCATTCATAATTAGAAAGTCTACATGAATAATTTTTTTTTTTGACACTGCTATAAGTACCCCACCCCCGGATTTATTGCCATGGAAGCCACTAGACTTTCTGTCACGCCTATACACAGAAAAGTCATTATTAAAAAGTTCGGAATCTAAGATATCACTACGTAACCAGGTCTCACTTAAAATTATTACATCGTAATCTGATAACGACGAGTTAACATAAATATCTAAGGTTTTTGTGCATATGCCTCTTACGTTCTGATAATAGAACCTAAGTGACGTCATTTTTAAATTATAGTTATAAAAAACAAGTTAGAAACAAACATAAATCAAAGGTATATCTTGGCTAATTTCTTTAAAACATCGTTATCACGCACGTAAATTAATTCGGAATTTTCTGACTTTCGTAAAAAGACACGTCCACCGCGGACCCAGACGAATTTATAATTTAGTTCCTTTGCGCGAACTCTGGCTGCTGCATGGAGACTCTTAACATCGGGCGACAGATGTTCCATCACGAAAACGGGTGATTTTTTGTCATCTATTCCCAGGGTACTGGTGTTAAGTTTGTTATTCGGGTTGGTTTTGTTGTATGTGATAACAGCTGCCAAAAGAGAATCTCTTGTGCGCGGAGAGGCCAGCTTCAGCAGGATTGAACGTGGTCTGTTGCTACTGGTATCCAATTTAGCAATACGCGAGCAATAAAGAATATCAGGGTCGCTGATGGGTTGCTTGACCACTTCACCAAGTTGTTTAACCAGGCTGACGATATTTTCGGATCTGTGTTCCGGTACACACTGGATTTCTAAATTATTAGACCGACTTAGCTGATCCAATTGTTTTAAGCGATAGCTCATTGAATTTACTTCAACTTTGAGACGGTCATTGTCTTTTCTCAAAGACTTCAACTCGTCGTTATGCGTTAGAACATTGGTTTTCATCGATTCGAACTGGTCATTAATAAACTCGATACCTGATTTTAGTTCTAAGAATTGATCATTTAATTCCTGCAGCCGCACATTCAATGATTTATTTATTTCGCAAACACAACTCTGTACCGCCAATTTCATTTCTTCGCGTATTATATTTCTCAAGTCCGCTCGGGACGATTATTCCGAACCTGACCCGAAATCCTGACCCGGTCGCGGGTTAGGTTAGGAATATGAAAAAATAATTAGTTTTCGATCGATTGATACGAATTCGGAACATGTAGATGTAGTCGGCACCGGCGGCGGCTCCAGCTTGTTTTGTGTCTTGCGACGCGTAGCCGCAAATGTAATATCTGCGAGTCCCGTAGGTGTAGAAGGCCTAACCATCGAATCTGTGTTGTCACCTTTAGGCTGTTTGTTAAGGCAATTAGGACACAACCAAGAGGCCTTAAACTCGCTTGTTATGTCGTCAAACGCGTGATAGTTTAGGCACAAATAATGAAAATAATCATTATATCTAGAACATTCAAAGTAATCATTGTTGTCTATAAAGACACGACAAGCTGAGCATGATTTATTCTTGCTCATTGTGGTTATATTGAACGATGTGTATACGTAGTAAGTCGATGCAGGAACGAGACGATGATGCATTTTTTAATGTATGCGAAATAAAGACAACAGCAATCTGGTTGCTCGCACACCGCGTGTCCGTCGCACGGGGCTAGTGACGAATGTACTTCACGAAGTAGGTATGATAATTGCACTGCTATAATGAACTTTCCACAAAGCACTTAATGGTCAAAACTGATTGACTGTTTATTTAATTTACGAGAAAAATAAGAATTAACTGCGACGCGACTGCTCCCAACGGCGATCGGAGCACACACTTATACATATCTAGCAGCGAGAAATATGTTAGGTTCTGTTATTACTAAAACATCTATGTTATTCACGTTACTATCTAGGATTATTAATAATTCACTCCAATTTTTCTTAATGGATCTAATGTTTACATGCAGTATACAAAAGTTATATACATTACGGTACACAGACAGCCAGCTATCTAAACTGGTACTTTCAGATGCATTTATTGTATCATCAAGTATAAAATCAGATATATTTAAGGCCGCGAATTTGAATGACATTTAACACCTTACCTAAACGATAAATAGTACTATTTACATTTAAGTAAATTAGCAATATCACTCTCCGTACGCACCCACATAGATCTATCGTTGTCCTTCTTTTTAACCAATATTTTACCGTTAGCTATCCAAATATATTTAAAAGATTTCCCCAGTTGTTTCTTGCAGTTCCAGAGAAGCGTACGCGTTTCTTTCGTCAGGTCCTCGTTGACGTAGATGTTGTCCTTGCTGGAGCCGCCGGTGATCACGTCGCTGGTCACCTCGTATAGTTTTCTCCGTTGCGCCAACCACGCGTCGCGCGCCGCGGTACCCACATTCTTGAAGCCAACTGTGATAGACCCGGGTTTACCTCCTTCTTTACAAGGGCGGTTTCTTCTCACCCATTCGATGTCGCCACAGCTTGTACCCATCTTGCTAGCGATGTTAGATACCAGCTCCTTCACGTTTTCGTTGGGCATTTGTTCAACACTCACAATTACTAAATTGTGGCAGCGACTAGCTTGTTCGTAATTGTGTATTTTTTGTTCAAACGCGACCGTGCATTTTTCTAGATAAACACATTTATTATTCGAGCTCTCCACTTGTTTCTCCAGCTTGTGAATTCTTTCTTTGGTCTTTTCGTGCTCAGCCAGTAAAGTATCGTATTTATCTGAGAGTACACTTATACTCAGCTTTATACAATCGAGTTGTTTTTTAACTCCAGGTATATCGCCCACTTTCCTTTGGATATCTTTTAGGATCTTTTCCAACCCTTGACATCTGATATCTTCCGCAGTGTCTTCTCCTTCCGAGACGTCTTCGTCCTCCTTACAGTTATTGCAATAACGGCGAGTATTTCCCGCCTTCATATCCGCGGCTAATCCCTTGACACAACTTTTGTGAAACGTTCCACCACACGGTCCTTGGCACAGGAAATGAGATCCTTTTTTTGCCAACCCCTTTCTACACTTATGACACTCCATTATTATGCGATAAGTAGGTATGCGATAAGTTAACACTCTAAACTCGCTAGTAGCCTGCGCGCGGATATAAACACAGTACGCACGTGCGTTCCGGTCGCCGTCCGGCGCACTCTAATTAGTAATTAAGTTATACTTTTACACATACACTTATTATAACACAGAATAAGTAATTAGTACTATTTAAATAGGCCAATTAATGAGAAAATAAAATAAAATAATAAATTAAAACCGGGACAAACGAAATCAGCTGTCATTCGTGGTATTGCCACAACCAAAAAAAAAGCAATGTAACGCATCATCTACAAAAATTTCAAAAGCGAGTGATGGAATTTTTTCAAAGGGTATTCCTCTGGAATGTACAAATTCTTCCACTCTCTATATGAAGGAGTGTACGCAAGTTTGGCCGGAGAATTTAAGTTTAGTAAGATCTGTGGATAAACTTTGATCGCATGTGACAGATATTGCGGGGAGGTCCGATGCGCTATCAGTAACCCGGGTAGAAGGGGTAGATTGCGATGTACCTTGTTTAAATGAAGATAGCTCAGCGTACTGAGACTTGAAGGTAGCTTTGCAGCTTTTATAGCTATCCATAATCTCTTTAGGAGCAGCTATTCTGGTAAAACGATGATAGATATGGTGTAGCAAGGTCTCGGTTCGAACGAACAAATTTTTATCAAATTGCTTTGAAAGGATACCCAAATTATATTGAGACTTAAGGAGTTATTCCTTTATCACTTTTAAGTCATCAGCAGGTTCCAAATGCGATTCAAGCACGTCTTCAGATGGTAAAAGCGGAGCTAATTTAACTATCTGCTTCCTAAGCTCTACTACATTATCACCACTACCACCACGTAATTCTACTTCATACTGTAGTTCCGATTTTTGAAGCGAAAGATACTTAATAGGGTAAGTCATGTTGTTTATTTTTATTAGGTATATGCTGCAAAGTCCTTACTTAATACTACCATCTACAATATAATGATTTAAAAGCGCTAATTAGAGTATGGTAAAATCGATAAAACTATGTTAAGTTTAGTTTACAAAATAACGAGAAAAAAAAAGAAAAATAACATTAGGCCATACTCCAATTAAAAATAATTAGCATAGAATCGACCTTAAAACTATGAAATTAGGAGCCAACACCAAAGAAAAACTATTAATTGCTATAAGGGTTTTACTACACAACGGTCGTGAATTTAACCTGTAGTTGGGCGCCAATGTGACAATTTTGCCTAAGGTGATTAATAAAAGGCCTTTGTCAAACAGTAAATATATATTCTTAGGCAAGAGTAAAATACAGCGGGAGTGGGTACGATAAACATTCACAACCGAAGTATAGTATAACCTATTTAAAACATCACTGCCCTGTGAGTCCGTAATCCGGTGTCCCCAATCAGTCACTACTGACTGCAATCAGTGCTTCCAGCCGGTACTTGAAGTGGGGAAATTTAGCTTCAGTCAGTACCGGTACCGGAGCGGTGGTCCCTGGAATTATAGAAACCTGACATTTTACAAATATCCAGATTTCATACTTTAGCTGTGACATTTCTCGCACGAAGCTTAAGCGGCCTGATGCAAAGCGGACAGATGGTGAGAAGCGAGACAGATGATGAAGAATGATGTTAAGGATTGTGATGAGATGATAAGCAAAAATAGTGATCAATGATGAGGCGTACAATAATCAACTAAGCGTAGAACTAATCAAATGAAGGGTATTACGATATTACAGCAAATTATGTACGTAGAACTAGATAGGTGATTGTCTATATTTTATCATTTTAATTTTATTTATTTGTAAGAAATAGTTTTAAATTTAAATTATAAAATATTGGCAATAAATAGTTCACCATTTTCATCATTATCATAATTTAATTAGTACTAACTCAAGTAAATCAAGAGGATTAAATAGTTCGAATAAATGAGAAGATCTTAAAATGATATTGCATAATCCATCCGCCAGCCAGCTACACAATCAGTATTATCCTTATGACTACAACTAAAAAACTAAGAATAAGTAAATAATTAATACTTTGCAGCACTTACCCAATTCGGGGAAAAAACTCACACACAATTATATTGTTTAATACTAAACACGATTATATTTATGCAGCAATTATATTTAGGTAGGTAGGTTTCGCTAAGCGTAATTAAAACGGCCGAGCGTCTGACCTCGGAGCTGTCTGGTAGCAAGCAAAGAGAATATAATCACTACGTTTTGTAGCAAGTGTCGGCTTTGCGGACTCTGCGACACGACCCCCCGCGACAAAACCTGTCTCACGCGCTCGCTGCGTGATCTACTAAACATTACAGTTTTTTTAATGTCAAGGTTTAATTGTGTTAGGTTTCCTATTTTCTTTTTTTAATTAATTATTTTTGTAAATAGTATGTAAGTAATAGTAGAATTAATGTTTATTTTGTATTTTATTTGTTTTATATTAGTTTAAGGTAGTATTGTATTACGTTTTTGTTATTTTTACTATTCAATAAAATTGGGAGTAGTTGTGTATGAAGTAAAACCGTTACATAATCTCTGTACTATGTCAAAAGGATAACTTGATAAGAAGAGAACTTAACTCGCAGTTAATAACTTCAAGAGCTCAGTTGTGTAGAATTCTAAGTGGTATCCCCACGAAGAGACGTCAAGAAAGTAATGACCATGAATTTGAAAAAAAAAGATTCAAAAGTAGTGAGCTATCTCTATTTAGAGGCACGTGTCATTTTTGCGGCGTACCAGGTCACAAGCAAGTCGATTTTAATCGGCGTCGCCGAGACCAGAATGCACAAGTGAACAAGGAAGATGCAAGAAAGAACGCTCCAACCTGCTTCGCCTATGGCATCCAGGGGCACTTGTCGTCGGCCTGTCCAGGGAAGATTAGTGGCAGTGCTGGTGGAACCAGTGCGGCTATTAAAGAAGTCCATGTCTGCAACCGCAGGCACGCGAGGAGCTCGCTGTCAACATCATCTGGTAAGACCGTTTCAGCAGATAGTCGTTCAGCATGTTCCCTAATCAAATTAAATATGGTTGAAAAGTTTCCTGGTACTGTAGTCAATGAGAAAGTTATACTTTCGGGTATAGGACGCGATAACGTTATTTGTGATTCTCAAATTCATAGTTCAGTAGAAATACAGGGCAACAATGTCTGTTCTCTTTCATATTGTCCCAAAAGATGCAATGTCTGAATCAGTTATACTAGGCAGGGATATTTTAGCGCAAAACATCCACATTGAAATGACGGATGAAGACATTCGATTCAGAGCTCTAAAAGCTGTTAATGTGAGTGAACCCATTTCCCATTTGAATTTTGAAAATATTGATACTGATTTAGTAGGTAACGATAACGATGCCTTAATTGAAATATTAAGTAGGTATAGTCAATTCTTTATACAAAGTATGCCTACTCGTCGTGTTACAACCGGTGAACTGAAAATTACTCTTATAGATCCAAATAAAATGGTTCGAAGACACCCGTATAGGTTATCAGCGGCTGAAAAGGATATAGTTAGAGATAAAGTTCAGTCTCTCTTGGATGCCGGTGTTATACGTGAGAGTACATCCCCTTTTGCTAGCCCCATCCTGTTAGTCAAGAAACAAGATGGGACAGATAGAATGTGTGTAGACTATAGAGAGCTTAATTCTAATACGAGCCCAGAGTATTACCCTTTGCCACTTATTAGATAGATAGATAGATAAGACATTTATTAACATTAAAGTTGACACAAACACAAATAAAAACAACGGCGAGAAAACTAAAATTACATAATAGAAAAGGTACAATAAATAATATTACAATTGAAGAGGCTAAAATTAATACATGAAAAATTTACATAGTATACAGTTACAAAAATGTACA
This sequence comes from Maruca vitrata, assembly GCA_039566165.1. NCBI lineage: Eukaryota > Metazoa > Arthropoda > Insecta > Lepidoptera > Crambidae > Maruca > Maruca vitrata. The sequence goes on from CM076931.1 coordinate 2,148,132, forward strand.
TTGCAAAATTAAAACACAGGGTTTATAATTTTTTTAATATTTGTGTCACAACAATGTGAAAAGGCGATAGCTCAGCGATATTTTGCTAAAGCGTAACAGCAATAGCAAACAGCTGATTTTCAGCTACCGCCCGAGAGCACAAGCGTGTAGAACGCTCTATGAGTCTCTATATTAATGAACAAATTGACCGGCTGTCGGGGGCGCACTACTTTTCTTCGCTAGATATGGCATCAGGATTTCACCAAATTTCTATTAGTCCAGAGTCAATAGAGTGTACAGCTTTCGTAACACCTGAGGGCCAATTTGAATATTTAGCCATGCCTTTTGGCCTTCGAAACGCACCTTCAGTATATCAGAGGTGTATAAATAATGCATTGAAATCTGTTAAAGACGACGCAATGGCCTTTATAGACGATGTGATTTGTTTCTCCTGATATTCAGGAAGGTCTGCGTCGCCTTGATAGAGTACTGGATTCATTGTCAAAAGCAGGCTTTTCTTTTAATGTCAATAAATGTAAATTCATGAAAAAGAAGGTCAACTATCTTGGATTTTCTGTAAGAGCCGGTGAAATAAGACCAAATCCTCGGAAATCCCGAGCTCTAGTTGAGGCATTGCCCCCCAGGACTGCCTCTAAAGTTCGACAGTTTTTAGGACTGGTTTCCTACTTATACCACGTCTTTGGATGCAAATTGTGCAGTCCGTGCATTAAATAAAGCGGTTTGTTTGTTCGGAGCCCCAAAACGCGTAAAAGCCGATCAAGGTAGATGTTATGTCAGTCAGGAGTTCAAACAATTTTGTAAAACTTACAATTTAGAACTTCATTTAATCGCCACAGGGTCTTGTAGAGCTAATGGTCAAGTGGAGCGAGTAATGCGTACACTTAAAAGCCTTTTAACTATAGTTGAAAATGATCCACATAAAGTTTAGCGTGACGAATTAAGTAGCGTACAACTTGCTCTCAATAGCACAACATCTCGAGTCACTGGGTACTCTGCTACGCAACTTATGTTTGGCATACAAGCCCTATCTCTCGGAGAATCTAGAATTTCACCACAGCTTACACCTGATAACAGATTAAACCTTACTGGTGTCCGTAGTACTGCTTTACAAAATATTGAAAAATCGAGTAAAACGGACACTGAGCGTTTTAATAAAGGTAAGGCTACAGTTAAACCATTCAGTGTAGGAGACTACAAATGTTTTTATAAAGTGTAGTGAAAGAAATCAGACAAAATTAGACAAAAAGTTTAGAGGTCCATTCAAAATCATTAGGGTCCATTCAAAATCATTAGGGTTTTAGAAAATGACCGCTATGAATTGAAAAACGTTACGGGGTCTCACCCACTATATAAATATTCGCACGAGAATTTACACGCAGTACCAGGAGGCTGGGAAGGCCTCGTTCAGATCCACACTTTAGTAGGCTGTCACCGCGCCTCCTCAAGGCAGCGGATTCGCTGGGGTGGCTTCTCCCAAATCTGGGGGGGGCCAGGGCTAGATGTCGGCAACTCTACGCTGGCATACTTCGGAGTATGGCCCTCTACGGAGCTCCCATCTGGGCGGACTCTCTCCAAATTAGGGGGAATTCCGCCCTACTCCGTAGGCCCCAGCGAGCCATAGCGTGTCGGGTGGCGCGTGCCTATCGCACCGTGGGTTTTGCGGCGGCCTGCGCCTTGGCAGGCTCGCCGCCTTGGGATCTGGAAGCGCAGCTGCAGGCGACCAGCTACGAGTGGATGAAGAAGCAGCGGGAGCGGGGTTCTCGACCGACATCCAGTGAGCGCGGTGAATTTGTGCGTGGAGCTCGAGAAGTCTTGGTGGCGGCGTGGGCCGATAGGCTAGCCGAGGAAGAAGCAGGGCGTCGCCTGCTGGATGCGCTCGGGCCAGTGCTCATCAGCTGGCTCGAGCGGACGGGCGGCTTCTTGTCGTTCCGTCTGGTGCAGGTGCTGACCGGGCATGGTTGTTTCGGCCAGTATCTGCACCGAATCCAGCGGGAGGATTAGATATTTTTGCTCCGAGTAGATATTTGAAACGGATTAAAGTAATGAGTTTATGAAGGTATAATTATAGTGAAAAATAATGAATGAATTTGAATGTTTTTGCGGATTTCATAGTTGGGAATTATTTCGATAGAGATATGTTGCTTTACGATTGGACTGATCACCTGAGAGTAACGTAATTTATTTTTACTGAATAATTTATTTTGAATGTATTGGTATTAAAGAGATGGTGTACGAATGATTAATATTTAAAATATTGAGTGAATGGTAGGGCACACTCTGAAAGGTATACACGGTGTCAGATCCTTCCGTTTGATCATGGTGTAAATGAGATTTCTCTGTGTAAGTGGTTGGAGATGAATGAGATCTTAAAACTTGAGCCGTAGTATGAAAGAATAAAAATGATGATGAAGTAAATGGTACAAGGTACAGACTAGGGCATGGATCCTTTGCTTGATCATGACGTGGACGAGTTTCCCTTCGTGAAAATATTAGGAGATCGCTGATCTGAAAACATGACCCTAAGTTTTATTTTGCCGAGAGAAGCAAATAGTAATGAAATGATAAATGTGATGATAAGTATAAATGAGCAGTCGAGTCATAATTGTCTGTACCTATATGAAGAATAGTATTTGTTAATGGGATAGGCCAACCCATTAGTAGGAAGGACCTACTATGTACCAAGTGTGTTAAGCTATAATGAGAGTTGTGTGCCCACCACCACACCACCATCATCATCATCATCATCATCATCTCAGCGTTCTCCCGGTTGCATCCTTGCGGAGCCCGGGGTCCGCTTTCCTACTCCTAACTCTCCACTTCGCACGGTCTTCGGCATCCTTCGCGGAGAGTTTGTTGGCACGCATGTCATCCACTACGACGTCAAGCCAGGCCTTCTTGGGCCTTCCCCTTCTGCCGGGACCCGGCGGTAGCGACATTGCGAGACACTTGTTCCCTACGTAGTTTGCCGGTTTCCGTAAAACATGTCCGTACCAACGTAGGCGGCACTCTTGCAATTTATCAGCGATGTCTCGGACATGAAGGCTGCCGCGAATACGGGAGTTCTTTACGCGATCTGCTCGCGTAACTCCCGACATCCAGCGCAGCATCTTCATCTCCGTGACCCGCAGTTCTTGCTTGTGCCGCTCAAGTACTGGCCATGCTTCACTGCCATATAAGAGAACAGGCCTAATGATGGATTTATAGACCTGTCCCTTCAGCTTAACCGGCATTTTAGGGTCGCAAGTGACGCCGCTCACCTCCCGCCATTTATCCCAAGCAGCAGAAATGCGTGCCTTGACGTCGGAGTCGATGTCGCCGTTCGCGTGGAGTACAGATCCCAGATACTTGAACCGGTCCGTGCGCTCGACCGTGTCTTCACCTATGCGGACGGACATGGGATCTGTAGTGTTGCAGGCCAAGTACTCTGTCTTCGCCACGTTGAGTTTCAGACCCCCGTTCTCAAGCGATTCCTTCCATGTGTTAACACGTCTCACCAGCCGTCCCCTGTCCGAGTCCACCAGCGCGATATCATCAGCATACATAAGTAGCCATGGTGGCTGCTCATGTTGGTCTCTGATGCTGTCTGACAATACGTCTAATATCAGGCTGAAGAGAAACGGACTCAGGACGGAGCCTTGATGTACTCCGACGGTTATACGGAAGGGCAAAGTGTCGCCAACAGCGGTCCTAACTACAGAATCGGAATCACAGTACATGTCTCTAATGATATCAACATACGTTTCTGGCACTCCCTTGGACCTCAGGGCCCACCAAATCATCTCACGCGGAACACAGTCGAAGGCCTTCTCCATGTCCAAAAATAGGAAGTGGAGAGGCGTGTTCTTCGTCCTGTATTTCTCCATGATGATTCTTAGGGCAAAAACGGGGTCCATAGTCCCGTGACCGGGGCGGAAATCATATTGACATCCAGAGACAGTGCACTCTGACGGATTCGAGAGTCCACTATCCGCTCGAATAGTTTCATGGTGTGGGACATGACCTTTATACCGCGATAACTACCGCACTCCTGCACTGATCCCTTGCCCTTGAAGACCGGGGTGATAACACTCAGTCTCCATTGGCGAGGAATCCCGCCGGTGCTGAGTATGCGGTTATAAAGGTTAGTTAGGATGCCCACACCACGCCCACCCATTGCCTTCCAGGCTTCGATGGGGACTCCATCGGCTCCGACAGCTTTCCGATTCTTCATGCGGCGAAGAGCCTTCTCTACTTCTTCAGGCGTTACCGGTGGCACAATTCCTTGATTCGGAGGGAGGTCCGGTGGCTGCACTTCCCTATGCTGTTTGTTTAACAGCTCGTGGAAGTAAGAGCGCCATCTCTCCTTCACTGCGAGGTCCTCGCATAGTAGGTCACCGTGAGGATCTTTAACACAGCGGCACTTGGAGATATCCTGTGCCGCTTTGACCCTCGAACGTGCCAATCTATAGATAAGCTTCTGCCCCTCAGACGATTCCAGCCTATCGTAGAGCGGTTGTAGGTGGGCTCGCCTGGCTCTGGCAACAGCTTTCTTAGTAGCACGTTTTGCGGACCTGTATGCGTCGCGATCTTCGGGAGAGTTGGACGCTTGGCACTTTTTAAATAGGGTTTTCTTCACCCTCGTCTCCCTCTGGACTGTGTCGTTCCACCACCAAGTCTCCTTGTCAAATTTGCGTCCACCCTTAGACGTGCCAAGCACTGACTTCGCCGCTTCGGTTATGGTTGCCTGAATCCTGTCCCAGTGGTTCTGAACTGGTTCGTTCTCAGCCTCAGCGCACTTGTCGCCGATAGCTGAGACGAACACCTGGGATTTGTCATCGTCAAGCCGCCACCACCTTATTTGACGCCGACAGCGCTCAAAGCTTTTGGCTTTGGGCTTCACGCAGAGATCCATGACAAGTAGACGGTGTTGTGCAGTGAGACTCTCTCCGGGTATGACCTTGCAGTTGACTACCTTGCCGATGTGGTGCCTCCTAGTGAGTAGGAAATCGATCTGGGTAGCGTGCCGCCCACTCCTGTAGGTGATTAAATGTTCGGGCCTCTTCTGGAAAAACGTGTTCACAATAGCCAGGTCGGCAGCCGAACACAACTGGAGGATGTTCTCCCCCACCCACCCACCACCACCACCATATTAGCAAAATGAAATTGTTGATATAATGTTATGGCAGTGAAGTAAATAAATACTGAGAAAGTAGGAAATATACGTGGAAAATTGGTAACGAATGAGTAATATTTGTGTAATGTACCTGCAGGTAAATAATTAAATTTGAAAAAGAAAATTCAATTTGGATGTATTCTTCTTCTTCTTCTTATCGTGTGGTTGATGAACAACCTGGTGTCAGAGTTTAAGCCGCCCGTAGGCCTCTGACATGGCTTCACACACCGTTGAAAAATCTCTCAGGTGTGCTGGTTTCCTCACTTTTTGGATTTGGATGTATTAAAAATGGGTCTTAAAAATTACTTGTTTAAAAATGGAAACTAAAATTTGTATAATTTTTTTTCTATGCTAATTTTTTTTTAAAATGTTTTAAAATTTTAAAAGGACCCGTCTGCGGATCAATATTGCATTAGTTTATAAAATAAAAATGTTTATTTTAGCTTAAGAATCATATGTAACTTCGTAACTTCTTTCAATTTTTGTTTTTCTGACGTTGATATTTAAAAAAAAACATTTTGATTTATTATTTCAAATTGATGGTTAATTTTTTTTTTTTTTATAATAAGCTAACAAGATGACCTCACTCCGCCTGATGGAAAGCGGTAGTGAGATCCAAATATGAGGTCGACAGGCACAATAGACCATATTGAGCCTGTCGCACTCACCCTGAAAGCCCGCTTAAAGAGGAGACCACTGCTGCGGCAACAACGAGACAAGGCGTGGAGTCTCGCATTGGTATTGAGCTGTGCGGGTCCGAGTTGGCCAGTCCACTGGACGGAAGGGCCCCCGTTTCTACAGGTCTCCCAGGCCGGCAGGCTGACCCGCTCCGCCCGCACAATGCCGCCGCTTAGACTCCACTGGTCCGCTTGCCGCAGAAATGGTCCCCTCTGGCTCCGGTTCGTACAGTGCTGATCCCGGAACGCGACCTGACCGAGAGAGGTCAGAATCACTTGGCGGGTTTTACGCAACTGTATGGTGGTAACAGCAACCGGTCGACAAAACGTCTCCCACCTGACAAAACGTCTCCCACCTGAACAAAACGTCTCCCACCTGAATATTGTTTATTAATTAATTGTTTTAAGTCCATCCAAAATTAATATCCATTTTTAGAAATTTATTGGTATTTTACACCATATTTTTTAAAAATTGTATTGACTACAAAAAAAATTGTATTGAGCTACTATCGACTCAGTCCAAATCATCCGAGGCGATAGTATCCTTCCTCCGCTTTTCCTTCCCCCGTCAAATATCCTTGCTTCTCGTGGGAACGCAATGCGCTTGTTAAAACAATGCACAAGGCAGAATGGCGGCGACGTGGTCCACAACCCGTCACGTCACGTTTCCCACAAAGGTGAAAAGTGGATCGCTGAAAGTGATCTCTGCCTACCCCTCTGGGAAAAAGGCGTGATTGTATGTATGTATGTATGTATTGACTAAAAAAAACTAACCTTCATTTTTTTTGTTTAAATACGGGGGAGGTGTAGTGTGCGTAGCACCTCTCCATGTCGTGTCTAATATATGGGGCATTTCACGTCAAGCGGACAACCAAAAAAAAGTGAGGTCGTGAATTTTGTTTATATTGTGGTTAGTTATACTTCTAGTAGACGTGGATATGTACACGTATTTTTTTTTGTGTGGTGATTTAATGCGTAGTTATGAGCCTTTAAAGTTGTACCCTTGAGTACCCTTCAACGGCCAAGTCACAACACTAACTATAATAATGAAGAAATCGCAGTAAGGAACCTTAGGCTTAGCACGATTTTGTCTAGATTTCATTACTTTTTAGAGATGAGCAATCTGCTCCATCGAGACTTGGCTAGTTTTTTTACAGGATGTTTTTGAAGGGATTTCACTTCTTTTTGTAGAAGCAGCTAACCAAATTAATTTTTGTAAAGGCGGTATGTCGTTTTTTAATATTTTTAGACGACTTTATAATATTGGGCTGTTGTTTTCTAATCAGGATCACCAGGTACTCCAGACCTTCGATTATCGTAGTTTTTATAGTTTTCCCTTTATGTGACTATTAAACCCTAACTCTGTACCAAATTTCAGCGCTCTGAATTTATGGGAAGTACTAGTTCTATTTTGATGATCATGAGTAGGTGAGTGTGTGAGTGAGTGTCATAAATGCGAAACTTTGCTTTCGCTTAACTTCAGAACTATAAATCCCACAGACTTGAAATTTTGGATTTTAAGTATGTTATCATAGGTTACTGGATGATAAAAATTTCAGCGTTCTGGTCTTATCCAGAGGTTCTCAAATAGGGGCATGAAAATGCGGCGAAATGGTTCCAGTAAAGGATGGTACGGCAGTGTTTGCTTCGCGCTCGACTTGGCGGGAGCACTGCCGTGCCCCCAGATTGATAATCATATATTATTAAAAAAAACGGTTAATTTCTTATATTTATACGTTATAATGAAGGAATAAAATATTAATACCGTAGTATTTTAGCAAGTTAGCGCATAAAGCCAATTGCTTAGGAAATGTTCATAGGTATGTGTATGTACTCTATATGCTCTAAGTCTTAAATTATCAGAGATCACGTTGTAATTTTTTTTGTGAAGAATAAGTACATTTTAAGCTTTAATTTAAAGTCAAAATATTAAAAATAAAAATGGTCGAAGTTACTCAAAAATCGATTTTAAATATTCATTTCCGGTTTACTGTACTAAAAAAAATTCAAATTTAGAATTCGCCAAAAAAATTTAAATTTCAACTTTTTAACTATAAGAATCAATACTTTTTAGTTTTTATTACAAATGTAATGATACATATAATAAGCATCCAAAAATGCTTGACTTAATTTTTAGTAAAACTTTAAAGGCTCATAACTACGCATTAAATCACCACACGAAAAAAAAAATACGTGTACATATCCACGTCTACTAGAAGTATAACTAACCACAATATAAACAAAATTCACGACCTCACTTTTTTTTGGTTGTCCGCTTGACGTGAAATGCCCCATATAAGGACATGTATTGGATCATAAGTTAGACACAATATAATTATAATCTACTAGTGAAACATCTTTTATTGACGTCTCCTGGCCCCATCCTTACAATTTGGACTGAGTCGACAGTTGCTCGAGGAGCCGGGGTCGCTTACCCTTTTACCGTCATGATATCTGATTTCATGGCATGCTAAAATATTTTTTTTGTACCTATTTATAACACATACTTCACGACCCGCGAATAATGTACCTACAGACACTGTGTTTCTCTAGTATAAAGGTAAAATTATATCATGCAGTGCATACTTAGGGTAATAATTGAAGAACATCAATTATATTGTTGCGGGAACGGGGTACGTTAAATTCAAGATACGCCAAAAGTCACCAAAAGACAATTAATTTATTTATCGACTAACAATTACACAATTAAACACTTAAAAACACTTAATTACAACACTAAACACGGAACACTAAATTACACTAAAACACTGAATCACACTAAAACACTGAATTACACTGAAACTATTCGCAGTTAACGCACTCGATCACTCTTAGTTCGCAGGAGACTGATTCGCTTCGCTTTCCCAAATCGGAACTGTCTCGTCGTGTCGTACATCCTGCTTTTATACGCAGCAAGGACGCACTAGTCTCTTCGCGTAGCGTTGAGAATATTCTCGAGCGGTCCGGGCGGCGAAAACTCTATTATTATTATTATTACTCTAGAACACGCTAGAGCTCGCTACGACTATAAGACTAATTCCGCTTGCACGGTCTCTCGTGGTAGTAACATTATCCCCCTCTTAGTCATGCTCGTCCCGAGCATCATTTGACCCATGGTAACGAGCCAATCGATCAATGTGAACAATTTTCGGCTTGCCTCTTGTCCCTTGTTTGATCCGATAGGTTAAGTCGTTCAGCCTAGTGATGTTATTTTTTTATTTTTATAAAAGGCTAACAAGATGACCTCACTCCACCTGATGGTAAGCGGTAGCGAGATCCAAATATGAGGTCGACAGGCACAATAGATCGTATTGAGCCTGTCGCACTCACCCTGAAGGCCTGCTTAAATGCCGTTTCACGCCCCGCCTGAAGAGCCCGGGATCGTAGGAGGGAGGGAAAACATGAGCTGGAAGGGCATTCCATGCCTTAATGGCACGGGGCAGAAATGAGGAGCTAAACCTCTTAGTCCGAGCCACCAGCGCCTGCATTGTATGTGGATGGCAGCGCTGTCCAGCACGTGTCGTTCGGGAGTGGAAAGGGGAGGGAGGGACTAGCTGGCATAGCTCTTCAGAGCATTCCCCATTATAGAGACGGTAGAGAACACTTAGACCGGCAATGTCTCTACGTAGCTGGAGAGGCTCTAAGGTCTCGGACACCTCTACATCACCGACAATACGGATAGCACGTCGCTGCAACCTATCGAGGGCGTCGAGCAAGTATTTTGCGGAGCCATCCCAGAGGTGACAGCAATATTCCACACATGGGCGAACTTGTGCCTTATAAAGAAGGCAGAGATCTTGTATGGTCCTTCCCACCTTGGCTGGAACTTCGGTGATTTGCCCTTCTTCCTGAGTGGGTTGTGTAACCAAACCAGACTCCCTTCATCGAAACCATCGGTGTTGGCTTTGCGGTCGTAACGGGTTTTCATTCTTTCGCTGGATTTTAAACTGCAGTCTCTAACGAGAGCATGTACTTCATCCAGGCGCTTCTGTAGGTCAGCCGCGTATTCGGCTACTGGTTTCGGAGCTTCCGGCGGTGTCCCAGTCAATGCATCTACCGGAAGCCGCATTTCTCGACCGAAGTTTACCATTGCTGGGGTTGCGCTGGTGCTATCGTGGATCGCAGATCGGTAGGACAGCAAGAAAAGCGGTATGTACTGGTCCCAGTCTCGTTGATGCCCGTCCACAACTTTGGCCAAGTGGTTTTCCAATGTTTGGTTGAATCTCTCGACCATGCCATCGGATTGCGGGTGTGCTGGTGTAGTACGGGTCTTATGCATACCCAACAGTTGACAGACCTCCTGGAACAGTGCTGACTCAAAGTTTCTTCCTTGGTCTGAATGTATCTCAAGAGGCACACCAAATCGGCAAATTACCTCGTGGACTAACTTCTTGGCGACCGTCTTTGCTTCTTCATTAGGCGTAGCGAAGACTTCAGGCCACTTAGTGAAGTAATCTTGGACCACAATGATGTACTTGTTTCCCACATCGGATTCTGGAAAGGGGCCAGCTACATCTACTGCGATTCTTTCCCATGGAGCGCCGACGTTGTACAGCTTGAGTTTGCCCTTACTTCTGGTTTGTGGGCCCTTTACTGATGCACAAGTCGTACATATCTTGCACCAGTCTTCGACGTCCTCCCGACAGGTCTAAGCTTCTCTAGGGTCTTCTTCACGCCTAAATGTCCCCGGATACCCCATCGTGTATGTGCCTCAGTAAGGAAGCAACTTGTTTACGGGGTACAATCAGCTGTAGTGTTGTTTGAAATCCTTTTGGTGTTTCCCATTTCCTGAAGAGTACTCCATCCTTAATCTCCAAACTGTCCCATTGTGCCAAGTAACTTTTCGTGATGGGGCTTGATGATGCTACATGGCTCCAAGAAGGTTTTTGACCTACTTCTTTCCATTCAAATATTTTCCTCAGGCCACTATCCTGTTTTGCGCCTTTTTGATAGCGTCTTCGCTCCATTCATTATCAAGTCCCTGGGTGGTAATCATCCGGACTTCTTCTTTAGTCTCCGTCTTAGAACAATGACTGCAGGCCACAGGATAAGGTCTCCTTGATAGGGCATCGGCATTCAAATGCGTTCTACCACTCCGATGTTCTGTTGTGAAATTGTACTCCTGTAGTTGCTCTAGCCACCGCGCCACTTGTCCTTCAGGGTTCTTAAACTGCAAGAGCCATTTTAACGCAGCATGATCTGTCCGCAGGATAAACTGTCTTCCAACGAGGTACTTGTTGAAATGCTGTAGAGTCTTCACTACCGCCAACAGTTCCTTACGAGTCACACAGTAGTTCCTTTCAGGTTTTGAAAGTGACTTACTGAAATAGGCGATCACCACTTCCCGTTCACCTTGCTCTTGCGACAGAACTCCGCCTATGCCAGTATTGCTGGCATCGGTGTCCACGATAAACCTTCCTTCTCTGTTCGGGTAGCCAAGTATAGGACTGGTGCAGAGATATATCAGAGAAGTTCTTTACAAAGCGCCGGTAGTATGCGCATAAAAACTACAGTTTTTAATACAATTATGGAAAACGATAGTTAAAAGGAAACGAGTCTAATTAAGTACGCCCATTTGGCACAACATTTAATTATATTAGGAGATAATATTGAAGATTTATCTCAAGAAAGGATTTATTCGTGCATCGAGTACTCCACATTTTATAATAAGTTTCGATAATCTTAAGTATATGATAGGAAAAATAAGGACTTTATATTCAAAAGATGAAATTCTGGACTTAGATTATAGGGATTTTTATGACGTTTATTTCAGGTTTTTTTTCAGTAGACAATAAAATTACTGTACTTATTAAAGTGCCGATTGCCAATCCTTTAACTTACGACCTTTATAAACTTTCCTAATTCGTAATAAAAATCATAAAATCCTTATTCCTACCCTACCCTACATAGCAATTTCTGGACAAGATTACAGGTATATAGAGACAGAATGTGACCAACTCATGGTTCCTTTGCCAGTTTATGACGAGCTATAGTATTCAAGATGACCCGACTGTATTCAACACCTCATCACCGAACAAAAACTTCTCAAAACCTGTAAGCAGACCATGGTTACCCTCACCAGAGAAGCACTTGAACAGCTGGACGACAGACATTACACCATGTCTTTTCCCGTACCTACGAAAATCAAGATATACTGCGGTCAATAACAGTATAGAACTCTACAAGGAAGTTACTTCGCAGTCATCCCGTAAAAATGTCGAATACAATCTCCTAAGTTCACCTTAGCTAACACAAACGAGAACATCAAAGGACAAGTCGTGAAAATCATGGAAATGCCTCTGTACTCTCCAGAAGCATCCATCTGTGGTTCTTAACTCTGTGAACTTGGAAAATCTGCATGCTGCAAATTCAAAGATATCCATACAGACTTCAGTTCAAGTAAACGACGTCAACGAACTATCTCTGTATCATACTACCATTCCTATGTACGTCATACTACTAATTACCGTAGCACTGATGATCGCCGTAGCAATCAAACGACTTCGAACTTACTATCTACAGAAAAGTAACATCAATGAAGGCATCGCAAACGCACCACAAGTCATCTACGCTATTCCAGCTGAATCAAGGATCATCCCCAACGAGATAAAAGTGAACCACAGGAACATCTCAGCAACTATCTCAAACGAAGTTCGGAAATAGTTACTGATCTTCGGGGGGAGGTGTTACGCGTTGTAACCCTACCAATATCGCAGATCATGTCCGTATGGATTGAGGAGCCACTTTCGATTTAAGAAGGAAGCTCGCCCCCTTATTTAGTAGGGAAGTAAATCATTTTGTAGACCGAATCCTGAAATTTGTAGTATAATATATCTAAAGTTATGTTTGTTTACCCATCCGGGTACCTAGTGTCGGTTTGTGCCCCGCTGGGGTCCTCCGACCACTGCCTGGTGGGTGCAACAGTGCCATGCACCGCTCCCCCACAACCCGTGGAGGTGACGCGGAGACTGTGGCGCTACTCGTCGGCAGATTGGGATGGTATGCGTGAATACTTCGCATCCATCCCTTGGGGGCAGAGCTGCTTTGGAGGAAGTGATCCCACGGAGTGTGCAGCGGCTATTGCGGGTGAGATCAGTCTTGGAATGGAGTATTACATTCCATTTACTGATGTCACCTGCGGTCGCAAAGATGATCTCTGGTTCAGTCGTGAGTGCGCCGCAGCCGTTGAACTGAAACGGACGGCGTACCGCAACTGGGCCAGGGCTCATGCGCGGGGATCTAATATTGCCTCGATTAAAGCAGCCTACAACAAAGCCACCAAGGCCACCAAAGGGCATACAACAGAGCAGATGCCCAGCGAGTTGCACGTGTTGGCCAGGACGCTTATTAGGCATCCCACGGGTAGCCACTTCGCTTTGGCGCCTGGCTAAACATGTGCAATCCAACTTCTGTCTGCCTTCGCTGCCCCCGCTGAAATATCCTGACGGTTCGCTAGCTCATCAACCGCAGGAGAAGGCAGATCTGCTTGCCAATCTTTTGCGGCCAATTCCTGCCATCGATGACGGTGGAGCACAGCCGCCTAAAATTCCCACATTGCGGTGCACATATGCCTGAGATCCGAATCAGGCAATGTGATGTACGTGCTGAGTTGCAGTCACTTGATGTAAGGAAAGCTAGTGGCCCGGACGGTATTCCAGCGTTAGTACTCCAAATTTGCGCAGCGGAGTTGTCTCCAGTACTCACACGCCTGTTCCGCCTCTCTTATACCTCGGGCATCGTGCCCCGGGCTTGAAGGAGGCGAATGTTCAACCTGTACCCAAAAAGGGGACGGGTCCGATCCTGCCAACTACCGGCCCATAGCTATAACCTCAGTACTGGGTAAGGTGTTTGAGCGGATAATTAACGCCCAGCTCATCCGCTACCTAGAGGATCACTCGCTGCTGCATGACCGTCAATACGGTTTTAGACCAAAACGGCCCGCGGGTGATCTTCTCGCGTACCTTTTGCACCCCTGGGGGAGGCTATGGAGAAGCATGGCGAATCTATGGCAGTTAGCCTTGATATCGCTAAAGCGTTTGACCGTGTATGGCATCGTTCGCTTCTCTCCAAGCTCCCGGCATACGGACTGCCACCTCGCTTGTGCGAATGGGTTGCGGGATTTTTGGAGGGGCGCAGGATTCGTGTCGCTTTGTGACGGACGCACTTCTTGTTTCCACCCAATAAATTCCGGTGTACCTCAAGGTTCCGTTTTGACGCCGACATTGTTTCTGCTGCATATCAATGACATGTTGTCACTAGGCAACATTCATTGCTATGCGTGGATGACAACACTGTCCACGCACGTTATTTCGGAAGACCTGGGGTAAAGCAGACCGAAACCGAGGAAAAGAGGAACCTTCTTGTCGCCGAGCTTGACGGGGTCTTGGACCGCATTTCCGAATGGGGCTCATGCAATCTTGTCGAGTTCAATGCCAAGAAGACACAGGTGTGTGTTTTTTCTAGTAAAGTGTCTCCTTGCCTCTCCCATCCTTCTCTTTCAGAGCACCCCCTTACCAATACAGGATAGCCTTAGCATCCTTGGCATGGATGTTCGCCGCGACCTAAACCAGCGGGATTACATCGAGAGCGTCATTAGAACAGCCTCCCGCAAACTGGGGATCCTGAACAGAGTGCGGCGATTTTTCACACCGGTGCAACTCTGCCTTCTTTATAAGGCACAAGTTCGCCCATGTGTGGAATATTGCTGTCACCTCTGGGATGGCTCCGCAAAATACTTGCTCGACGCCCTCGATAGGTTGCAGCGACGTGCTATCCGTATTGTCGGTGATGTAGAGGTGTCCGAGATCTTAGAGCCTCTCCAGCTACGTAGAGACATTGCCGGTCTAAGTGTTCTCTACCGTCTCTATAATGGGGAATGCTCTGAAGAGCTATTCCAGCTAGTCCCTCCCTCCCCTTTCCACTCCCGAACGACACGTGCTGGACAGCGCTGCCATCCACATACAATGCAGGCGCTGGTGGCTCGGACAAAGAGGTTTAGCTCCTCATTTCTGCCCCGTGCCATTAAGGCATGGAATGCCCTTCCAGCTCATGTTTTCCCTCCCTCCTATGATCCCGGGCTCTTCAGGCGGGGCGTGAAACGGCATTTAAGCAGGCCTTCAGGGTGAGTGCGACAGGCTCAATACGATCTATTGTGCCTGTCGACCTCATATTTGGATCTCACTACCGCTTACCATCAGGTGGAGTGAGGTCATCTTGTTAGCCTTTTTATAAAAAAAAAAAAAAAAAAAAAAAATGTAACTGTGAATGTGGCTCCTCAATCCAGACATCTGAATTGAGGAGCCACCTGAAACAAGGAAAGTATTTCATGTATATGTTTAAAAATTTTGTATCATTTAGTAGCAATTGTGTTTAGTGTCTACTAAAAATTTTAGCTCAGTACTGTTTATATTCAAGAATATACAATACTTTTAATGTGGCTCCTCGATCTATACACAAGAGAATGAATTTCCATGTAAGTTATTGGTCAACTTATATTCCACTCTAAAGACATTTAGTAGTAAGTGTGTTCGAATTTGTAGTATATGGACAAAGTAGAACTGAGCAAATAATAAATAAATGCATTTCATTTGGCTCCTCAATCCTGACGTCTGCATAATAAATAATTGACAGGTACCTACCTGAGATCAAAACGGAATAAAATACCAGAGACACTAACATATAGTATAAATGTCTACTAAATACATATGCACAAATCAACATTGTATATGTTCGGTATCTGGAAAACAAATCACTTCTGAATATTCCTTACGAATTCGCTATTTAGGGTGACCATGTTGTATGAATTAAACTAGGATGATTCATTTTTGAAATATTCCACACATGGACGAACTTGTGCCTTATAAAGAAGGCAGAGCTGCACCGGTGTGAAAAATCGCCGCACTCTGTTTAGGATCCCCAGTTTGCGGGAGGCTGTTCTAATGACGCTCTCGATGTAATCCCGCTGGTTCAGGTCGCGGCGAACATCCATGCCAAGGATGCTAAGGCTATCTTGTATTAGTAAGGGGGTGCTTTGAAGAGTAGGGTGGGAAAGGAAAGGAGACAGTTTACTAGAAAAAACACACACTAGTGTCTTCTTGGCATTGAACTCGACAAGATTGCATGAGCCCCATTCGGAAATGCGGTCCAAGACCCCGTCAAGCTCGGCGACAAGAAGGTTCCTCTTTTCCTCGGTTTCGGTCTGCTTTACCCCAGGTCTTCCGAAATAACGTGCGTGGACAGTGCTGTCATCCGCATAGCAATGAATGTTGCCTAAAGACAACATGTCATTTATATGCAGCAGAAACACTCCTCTTCCCTCTCGGACGCCGACCTGTGCGGTTGTATTTACCCCAAGTCCACACGTAGTTATTTTATTTGTGAAAATCTCAAATTTAAATTCCACTAATATCTCGACGAGTACCAGGCAAGCATAGGTGCGAACTAGTGGTGCTACGCAGGTGTGAAAGGGGCGCCCCCACGTGTGAAGAAGACAACTATATCCGCACACCATCTGCTCACGCGCAAGCAGCACGGCTACGACCTCTCCCGCTCGATCTCGCGCGCAACTCCTCCCACCAGGGTGACGTCACGCACTGGGGCACCGCCCACCGAACTAACGCTTCCCGACGGCATTTGTATTCATTTAGGCCTACGCGTACGGCTGATTATGTCTGTACAAAGAACGCCGCCATCTACTGCGCCTATGGATGACACCTTACAGCAGGAAATCGGTTCGCACGATGATATCGTGCCTTAGATCGACACTGCGACGGATGAACACACACCTCCAAGTTACGTTTTTATTCGCAACAGAAGGCCAAGAGAAGCTTAACTGTCTCCATCGCAGTTCCTCGACTTCAAACAGGAGATGACAAAGCTTATCACTTCATTCGTCGCGGAACAAAAAAAAGGAAATGGGGGAGATTAAAACCTCCATAAAGTCCTTACAACAATCGAGTTTAAATATAGAACAGAATATTGCACTGTTGACTTCGCAAAACGAGGTATTTTAAAGAAAGCTTGAACAACTAGAGGGCCAGGTAAAGAAGGACCGCGAGTATATTGACATACTCGAAGATAAAGTGGAGGACCTGCAAAGGACCGCACGTAAAACATGTATCGAGCTTAAAAATGTTCCGCGAAAACCCTCTGAGAACAGGGACGACCTAATTAAAATGGTTACCTGCCTCGATAATAACATAAGCCTTGACCTCTGCGAGCGGGACATACATGACGTTTTCAGGATCAAACCACGAAATGACAGGGAAAAAAGCTCCCCCATCATCTTAGAGCTTGGCTCAACGATCTTGAAAACCGACTTATTGAAGAAAGTTAAGAAATTTAACGCCAAAAATAGAAACTAACTTCAGGCAAAACATCTTGGTCATAAAACCGGTGAGGATACACCGGTTTATGTAACGGAACAACTGACAGCCAAAGGGGCCCGCCTGTTCTTCCTGTCCCGTAACCTCGCCAAAACTAAACAGTACAAATACTGTTGGACTGCGTTTGGTAAAGTGTTCGTGAGAAAAGATGACCAATCAAGAATCATCCACATTCAAAGTGAGGCCCAGGTGCACCTGCTCCTACAGAAAACATGACTATCCCTAATAGTGTTATTCATGAGTGACTGTAACAAAAGGATCTGTCATCACTCTACTTTTTGTAAGCTTATACCTACATGTCACGTTTGTCTTGATTTTTGCGTAAGTTTGAACATTGTATTTTTATTTGCATTGTACTTAACTACACACAAACTATTTATTTTTCTAAATGTAAACTACTCACTCTTATACACACACATACACACACTCAGTTTCATAATAATATATCTTGTGCACTCGTCTAACATCAAAAACATTATTTACCCACTAACAAACGCCTTTTATTACAACAATACTTTAAAAACCTTAAATAACTTTTGTCCCATCTTACAAGTACGTCTATATAGATATACCTGCTATCTCACCCAAACACATCTATATGGATAGTCTACTTACTACGCAGGGATTAGACTGTATACAAAGATCTCGCTCGGTCAAATGTAACATATAAGACTTACCAAAGTAGGTGTAAATTGGGGTATCTGGATCAGAGGAGATCCAGTTTACACCTTGAATTGATGAATGATTGATTTGTTGATTGATTGAATGATTGATTTGTTACCTAAGCTTGTTGTAATATTTATTATCATGCATAGAAAAAATCATTGTAGGTATTATAGAAGCTTATTCATATTTAACGCAGGTATTTATCATGGACTCTTTCTGAATGTTTAAAAGTGCACTTATTGCAGTGCATGCAACACGATTAAATAAATTATTATTTCAAAGAATATATAACTCGTATACAATGAATTATTTCCTTTTTTGTTTGTTGAATTATTTCCAGTTATAGCTATTATTACAGTAAGCAATTGTAATATTTGTAAAGGGATGGGTCGAGGGTAAATGAAAAAAAAGTTCATTTAAAAAGTTTATTATCCAAGCACCACTTTCTTAAACATAAAACATTTTTAAGAGCACAAATTGAATTATGATGAATACAACTATACAAATCCTCATAATTTCTATATTGATCGTATAAGCTCAACAAATTAGGACAATCAACGTTTTCTAAATTAATTACATCTTCGTTCTGCAAAATAGATTTCAACCATAATACTTTTTCAATACCTTTGGCATAAACGCGTTTGTCTTGCAGGAAATTTTTGATTAAGTATTGATAATTAACGTACGGTATAAATCCTTCACTCCAGTATATTTTTCTATTACGTTCAATCCAATGAACTTTGTGATAGCCTTTTCAATCGGTCTTCGTTCTTGTTTTGATAAGTCGTAAAAAGGAAATGGAGGTTTTATTAATAATACCTGTAATTTATTATCACACCAAAGAGCTATCTCCTTTAATATGAATTCATTTGCTTCTGTTTTAAAACCTTGGACGTCTACAATGGCAGTCATGATAACCTGCGTACTATGTTACTAAGAGGTTTGTATTCCACAACTCTATCGTTTATAATAAGACAATATGCAGCAGTATTGTCTGGTATTGAAGCTGAACACTCGATTTCTAAACGTATATCCACGTTTTTAGATTATCGTTTTGCCTCGAACAATCTATAACAAACAGCGGTGCCTTCTCTTTGAAGTCTTTTAGATTAAGCAAAGGGTCTGCTGGACAATTGTAATACGACTGACGAAATTTCGCATACATTTCATATAATATACTATATTTGTCCTCAGAAAACTTTAAACTTAAAGGTTCGTATGGATAATACTGGGAATTTAAGAAGAGTGTTACATTTGATACATCACAATGATCGAACAATGAACTATCCTTTAATTTGTTGTTTTTTCTATTAGTTTGTAAACAAAGAATAACATATCTAGGTTTTTCTACTTGTGATGCAGTTTTAACTGACCATGAATGTTTTGTAGTTTTTGGTAGTAAAGGATACTCGTACAAATCCCAATTCCTAAATGCCATTTGTATAGGTTTATCTTTTGTAAATGTTTCAATAATGTCAGCCTTTCACGATCGGATACTTTTATGTGAGGTAACCTCCACTGTATTCTTTCGATATCTATTTGAATAAGAGCATTATCGTCAGGTAAAAGAACGCTATTTAAATTATTGTTACTTCTGTTCAATATAAGTTCATGTTTACAATTAATGACAATTTTGTTGTAATCCTCCGCAAAACCTAGAATCTTACTTAATGGTATTACCGCATTAAAATGACCATTATTTTTATAACCCGTCAAGTTCCAGCCCCACAAAGCCGCTACTTTACTTTCTGCTTCATTTAAGGACACGTACGACTTCATTGTCGAAGTAATTCCCGCATTTTTTATTCGATCTATTTCAATACCATTCATTTCATATCGGATGTCTTGAAACAAGAACATAACAGGGTTATTACTAAATGTGATAGCCTTTTCAATCGGTTTTCCATCTCTGCCGAACATCCTTGCTCGACCTTCGATGTAAATGGAACTGGCTGATGGGAGCACGTATATATCTTGCTGATGAATGGGGATTCTAATTTCATCGTTTTCTCTAAAGCAGTTATTGTAGGGATTGTAGGAATGGACTTCATAACTTTCGATTGAAGTATCTAAATATGGTAAATCATTAACCTGCAGAATATTCATACTTTAAAACCGAGGGCTTTAAGAAATTCAATATTAGGTTTGGTCAACTTATTCACTCTTTTCTTGCGTCTACACACCCTAGTGGTTGCAGAGGTAATAACACGTTTCACTTTAGGCAACGTGTTTATATTAAATAATATCATTTCACTTTTCTTAAGTGAAGCCGCACTTGAACTTGGTCTATATTGTCGAAAGTGTTTCCAAATTGATCAACAACTTTGAGAGATATAGATGAAATAATATTTTTGTTCACGGGAAGTAAATAACGTTTTGCGGTGTTTCTATCCAATGGTCTGAATTATAACTGTTGCACACGAATTCATGAATAATATGCGACGGTAATCCATTAGTATAAGAACCATGTACTAAATCACATTCAATCCTGATTACGCATGGATTGTTGTTAAAGTGCACATTCTTTGATTTTAGTACTGAGAAATACAACAAACCACACTCGTAGTTTCCGAACAAACTCAAAGATGGTTGGAAATATGATTCTAATTCAGATTTGTGTCCGCAGGTAGTCACTGTTATAGACATACTTGCATACTGATGAATATTGCACAATCCTGTTTATTTTATTCCGTGTCTGGACCAAAAATCATGTAAAAACTCTAAACAAAGATGTCCACAATTAAACGGGTCATCTTTTTGTTTGTTTTCATAATTATAATTGATATTATAAATTCTTTGGCGGGCTTAAGATTACCGTAACTATCAAAATATTCGACATAATTATTATATTTAGCATAAGCTACCCAATGAGAACCGGGATTTTTTGAGCTATCTAGGTTCATAACTCCACATTCTTTTTTAAATGGGCTTTTAGGAAGCTCATCTCTCACGAAAACACCTCTGAAATATGGAATACTATCTCCATATATCATTATGTCCAAGTTAGATAGGGCTCTGTTGGGTAGCCGGTATTTCAGTTTTTTTTATTCGATACAAAAATTCCAAGTCCATTTTTATGTGGTTTAAGATGCAATCCTTTTCCTATACAAAGAGCTTCCATTTTTTCATTATGTCTCTTCGATTCATTATATAGCTTTTTAGCCATTTTAAACTCATTAATTGTCTTAGCGATACCAGCTGCTCCGCTTGTCAAGGCCCCCATTGCTGATAGTCCAGCAAAGATAGGAATGAATGGCAAAACACCGCCAGTTTTTGGCAAGGGAATTACACGAGGAAGTTTAATATTTGATTCATCAACTAATTCTCTTACAGCGGCCATAGCTAATTCTATTGCCACTTTTTTACATTTAGGTTTTAATTTTTTTAAACATTTTTTTGAGACTTTAACAACGTGTTTAAATATCTTTTTTATCCCTTTTCCAGATGCATTTATGTTTTGAATGTTTCGGCTTGCGCCAGATTTAATTTTCGCTAACATAGCATTGCTAACCATATGAGCTGCAATCTTTTCTCCTGCAGTTGCATCAGCAGCAACTGAACGTTTTCTTGCCATTTTCAATAAAATTTTATCTGCCTTTAGCCGGTCTTTTAAGTTCGATGAGTTGTAATAAGCAATATCGTGTTCTCTACAATACTCGTCCAATTTATTTACTCCTTTATCTCCGCGTTTAAGTCTTTCGATCAATTTTGTACCAGGTCCACAATATTTATATCCTGGTAAATGAATTTCAAATGGTAAATGATTTATAAGCCAATTAAGAAGACTACTCTCTCCAATACACATCACAAGACTAATCAATCGAGGAACAAACAAGCAAATTTAAATAAAGGTATTATTATCTTTTTACAATACGTTTGACTTATCAATCCAACTATTTTCACTTAAAGGCAAACCTAGCCATTTTACAAAAACCTTATTTCCCTTTTTTTTAAGGACTTTCTCAACTAGATAAACATTAGGGTGTTTGGTTTTTTGTAGTTCTTGCTTATAAAATGAACCTAATATAGGTTGACCTCTAATTGTATCCTGAATTAAGTAAGTTGTAGGATTAGTGTTTTGTTTTTGTCGAATTTTAAATATTTCTGTAGACCAGTTGGGAGTATATCCCTTTTCAAACGTTCCTTTATACTTGCTAATACGGACATAATCACCTACTTTATACTTGCTCTTTATATTTAATCTTTGAACCAAGTTTTCGTATCTTTTTAGTATATGCCTTTTATTGAACTTGTTAACATTGGCAGGAATTTCGTGTATTGTTCGATGATAGGTATGGTTGTATACATAAATAACTTTATCGAGAGTATTACGAATCCAGTTATAATTACCCCTTAAGCTAAATTCTTTGTACAATTTGATTTTAAATGTTCTGATAAACCGTTCAACTATAGAAGCTTTTTTCGATGAAAAGGTTGAATAATGATTAATATTGTACAACTGCATTAAATTTTTAAATTTGCTGTTGTAAAATTCTGTTCCATTATCCGTTTGCAAGTTCTTAGGAACGCGTTTCATATCAAGTAAGACCTTAAAGGTATTATATACTTCTTCTTTATTTTTACTTCTCAAAGGAAACACCCAAGCATATTTTGAAAACGTGTCAATGACGGCTAGAATATATTTAAAATTTTTATTCTCTTTTGCAATAGATTGCATATCAATTAAATCTGCTTGCCAAAGAAGAAAGGAAAGTTCACTCTTGCACTTTTATGAATTTCATTTACTACGTCAGCTTTGCTCAAGATTATTAATTTTAATTGTATTTTTACTGATTTAAACACATGAATTCATGAGTTATACTGATTGAAAAGCATTGTACAATTAGTATTTATTGTTTTATTATATTAGCTTCTTTTAACTCTTCAATTATGAACAAAAATTCATTGTCATGATTTGTATTTCCTGCATCTTTTGAAGCCACTAGTAGTTTTAATCGCTCAACCAATTCGTTGGGATCATCCCAATATACTAAATCAGTACTTTTGCAATATTTTTTAAGAGTAGGTAAGCTACTTCCAATTTTTTTCTGACAGTTTTCAATGGCTTCGCAAAACAACGGTTTTATGATAGATCGATATTTTATTCCTTTATCCCCTCTTATTTGACCACTGGAACTGAAATCCCTTTTATGAGCATTAGTATAATCTAATAGATCTTTATACATACATTTATCCTTCTTAGTTATTAAATTCAAATTTGGTTTTCTTCTAAGCAAAAGTTTTTTTTTTTTTTTTTTGGCTCGCTACGTTGTGCCAAGGAACACGCATAGAACACTGCTCCAGCCAAATAATTAAAAAACTGTGTCAAAAGTGAATATTTTTTAATAAAAAATACATCAATCGTTGCAAAAAATAATAGTGCGTACAGTGGTATTGATTTCAAATCACGTTATACATGTTTTAAAGTGATTTTATTCGAAAATAGTCAAACAGTGACAGTTAAGTGCAACAAAAAACAAAACAGTGACTCAATCCGTAACCGTCTCACCGAGTAAAAACAAAAGGCTCACCTTTGAACCCCAACGGTTGAACTAATATCAGTGCGTACACTCTACAAACAGGCTTACAATTTCATCACTGTTTGTTAACCCAGAACAGCCTAGTGTATACAGCGCGACAAATAGATTGGCTTCAAAACCGTTGCGGGTTCGAATCCGACGGGGGAACAAAAAAGAAGAAAAAAATTTTTTTACTTTTTTTTGGTTTTTTGTTGCTAGTTGAGTTACCAGTTGTTTTTGGAACGATGCCGAACCTTGCCAGGTCGCCAATCACCGACCAATGTTCGTCGGAGCCAGAACTGCCCACACAGGGTGAAGGCACCCAAAGAACTACGGGGAGGAGAATGAAGAGACGAATGATTTCTTCGCCTCCGGATGCCACCAAAAGCGAGTCTGGCACCTCCACCATGACCGACCTTCGCCAGGAGTTTTCCGAGTTCGTCTCGGAGATGCGCGAGTTTCGGAAGGAGCTTGCGCTACTCCGGGAGTCGTTCACATCGACGACGGCGAGGTTGGTCAGCGTCGAGCAGCGGATGGACGCGCTCGAGCAGCGCCCGTCGGGGAGCGACAGTTGGACGGCCGAGCTGGAGCGCACCATCACCGAGCTGCGGCAGGAGCTGAACGACCGCGACCAGGAGGCGCTCCTCTCCGACCTCGACATCGGGCAGCTGCCGGAGGAGAAGGGGGAGAACGTGGTCCACGCCGTGACCGTGCTGGCCGCGCAGCTGGGCGTGACGCTGGAGGAGCGGGACGTGGTGTTCGCGGAGCGCGTGGGCGCGCCCCCGCGCGAGGCCGAGGGCCGCGTGCGCCGCGTGGTGCTGCGGCTGGCGCGCCGCCAGCTGCGCGACGAGCTGCTGAAGGCCGCGCGCGTGCGCCGCGCCGCGCCGGCTGGTGCCGGGGGCGGCCGCGTGTACGTCAATGAGCGCCTGACCCGCCCCAACCGCCAGCTGTTCCAGCGCGCGCGAGGCGTGTCGCAGCGCCCAGTGGCGGTTCTGCTGGACGAGGAGAGGCCGCATCTACGTGCGTAAGGTCGAGTCGAGCCAGGTCTTCCAACTTCGATCGCAAGAAGACATTACACGCTTGCTCGGTACAGCGAAGTGACTTCCTGTAAGGATTTCAACAAGTTCCTCATGCGGGTCTGTTCTCAATAACACCAAATTGTGCTTTGTTAGTTTTATAATTCCTAAATTTAGGAACCATTTTATTATCATATATTCAAAACCCTACACTTACCCTATATACGACACAAAATTAAAACATTATACACACATTAAACTTATAACTACTTTAATATCTACAAAACTACATAAACCATTTACAAAGGAAATCTATACAATACATACAATAATCTTACACTCTACACTTTACACCTTGTATCTATTGGTTCTAGGTATACATTATCTATACGACTCTAATCCCAATGGTTAGGTTGAAAAATTTTAAAATTGGCATGTTCAATGCAGGCTCTCTCGGCACCAGGCATGAGGAATTTTTCGCAGCAGTGGCAGAAATGGACCCAGATATCCTTGCTATTAACGAGACATGGCTAAGGGCGGGAGAGGATGATAAAGCCCCAAAGATCCCAGGCTACCGACTGAGGCATTGCCCGAGACCTCACAACATTCGTGGTGGCCGGGGTGGTGGTGTAGGTTTCTACATTCGGAAATGCATATATGCTAGGATATGTGATACTCCACAGCATATGGACGTTGAGCAAATGTGGATCAAGACAAGACTGAATGGTATGCATGTAATCATTGGCACTGCCTACAGGCCCCCATGGCAGGATGTCAGTCTATTTCTGGTCACCATCTCGGTCACCATAGCTACACTACCTAGGAGGGATGCACTGTTTCTTGCTGGCGATTTCAACATCGACCTGCTAGATGTTACCAGTAGTAAGACCAAAAGCTTTAATCAGTTGGTACATACATTTGGTCTCACTCAAGTAGTCGCAGAACCCACACACTTCACTGCCCATAGTGCCAGTCTCCTAGATGTGATGTGCTCGGATGCCAGAGCCCTACATATCAATGTGAAGCACACTCCAGAACTGGGAGGTCATGCTATGATCACCACTGAGTTTAAAATAAAAACAGACAAACCTCCCTCCCAGTGGGTAACCTATAGGCCGCTGAAGGATATTCAAATGGAACAGTGGAACAATGACCTAGATTCTATTGACTGGAGTCACTTGCTGGCTTGCGACGACCTAAACACTCTAGTTAACTCAATGACTACTTGCCTATTCAACCTGTTCAACCTGCATGCACCAGTCAGGTCTAAGAGGTTTAAACATCCTCCACATCCATGGATAACAGACACTGTTCGGTCAATGATGCAGATCAGGGAAAAATATTACCAGGGATTTAAAACTACGAACAAGGGTTCCCTGAAGAACAGCTACAAAGACATGAAAACCTTAGTAACTCAAGCTATTGTAAATGAGAAAAAAGCTTTTTTCAAAAACCACATCGTAGCAAACATAAAAAACCCCAAAAAATCTATGGTACAATCTAAAAAAATCTGTCATCCATGGTAACAAACATTTAGACAGCACCCCCATCTTTGACGACCCCAACTGTATAAACACCCACTTCCTCAAAGTTCCTGGAGATGGACAAGTATCTATATCACAGCTCAGTTACTATGAACACCACCGTTTCAGTGAGGCAACGTTTTCCATGAGCACAGTTACCGAAGACAAAGTACTGAGCACCATAAAAGCCTTAAAATCCAATGCACAGGGAAGTGATGGCTTATCACTAGAGATGATCCTGCTAACTCTGCCACAATCATTAAGGATATTCACCAATGCAATCAACCTGTCACTGTCCAAAGGAATCTTCCCTGATAGATGGAAGTTAGCAGTGGTAAAACCTCTGCCAAAGAACAACAACCCTGCATCTTTGAGTGACCTGCGTCCAATCAGCCTACTTCCATGTCTATCCAAAGTACTAGAAAAAATTGTCTGCGACCAACTAACCAAATATGTAGAGCAAAATAACATGTTACCTCCATTACAATCTGGGTTTCGCAAGGGGCACAGCACAGCAACAGCTCTGGCAGATGTAATTGATAACTTGCTCTCAGCTCGGGATCGGGGAGAGGTAAGTGCTCTGCTATTGCTTGACTTCTCTAGAGCCTTCGATTCTATTAACACTGCCCTTTTGATTTCCAAACTATCATACTACGGTCTTAACCCCACAGCACTTATGTGGTTCAACAGCTACCTCACGAACAGAAGTCAGTATGTGGAAGTAATTAAGGTGGATGGTTCAAGGACATGCTCAAGTCATCTGAAGGTGTCTCGGGGGGTCCCCCAGGGCTCCACCCTCGGACCAATCCTCTACGCCCTATACAGTGCAGACATCGTTACAACAATAAAAACTGCAAATATCATCTATATGCCGATGACTTACAGCTGTATTACTCTTTCCGACCTAGCAATCACGTCAGTGCAACAGAGAAGATACAGGAGGACCTAGATCGCATTGCTATCTGGTGTGACACCAACTGCCTCGTGCTAAACCCCAAAAAGTCCAAGCTGTTACTAACGGGTTCTAGCCGAAACATGAGTGTGATGAGAAACTCCCCTCTGCTCATAAAAATCAATGGTCAATTAGTTGATAGTGTGGACTCAGCCAAAAATCTTGGCATAACTATGGATGGACAACTCAACTTCGAAGACCACATAGCACAAGTCACCCGAAATTGCTTCTACAGGTTAAACCTCCTATATAAAATCAGGCCCTACTTAAATGTCGACCTGCGAAAGTTGCTCTGTGAATCACTTGTGCTATCCAAGCTGAATTACTGTGATACAGTGTATGGCCCCTGCCTCTTAACAAGAACCATGAAAAAAATACAGCGGGTTCAAAATGCCTGTGCGCGCTTCTGCTTTCACATCCCACCCAGATCGCATGTCACACCATTCCTAAACGCTGCCAATGTCATTAGAATGGAGGCACGGAGGAGAGTGCATCTAGCCACTCTGCTCTTTGGAGTCATATCAACAGAGAGACCCACATATCTCTATAATAAGTTGCTGTGGGCAAGGGATAACAAAAGATACCCCAAAAGAACCTGCACAAACATTTTCACCATGCCCAAACATCGTACAGCGGCATTCCGGGGATCCTTCTGATTTGCGGCCACTAAGTGCTGGAACGACCTTCCCCCACCGATGCGTGACCTGGAAACAATACACAGTTTTAAAAAGCGACTCAAAAAATACCTAATAGACGAGCAAAAAACTAAATACTCACATCACTAGGTATTCACATCAGGCTACGTCTTCGCCGGGGGAGGTGGCTAGTCACTTTGGGGCACGCCGCAATGCCAAGCTCGAGTCTGGATATACGCCATTGCCATACGCCGGTAACAAACGAGCAGCCTCCTTCATCGTTTTATCTTTTTCTCTTTTCTTTCTTTCAGTTCTCTACCTTTTGTGTGTGCTCCACACAATACATTAATTTTGCTACCCTGTGACAGGTAGTTAACTTGTATAAACATATCCTATGCTGTCGCTCTGTCTGTAAACGTAAAAACTGCTTCGTTAGTGAAAACTTACAAAATAACCTCACAACCACTCACAACTTTTTTACTTGCTTTGCAATGTAACACACTATGCAATTATAAGATCATTGGAATAACGCACTCACTTACCCGCAAGGAGATATAATACTAACAGCATCTAATTTTCAATTGTTATCATAAATTCTCAGCTTAGTTATAGTTTGATTTATAAATCACTTTCAACATGTTCTGGTTGTTTGTGTATTTGCGAACCCCTTTTTTGTTTACTTTTTTTTTTCTTTTTTCTTGTGTTTGTCCATGACCCACGAACCGGAGCCAATGTCCATAGACAATACTCTACATTAAATAGTTGTTTGTTGTTGGATATTGGCTTTGGATATAAAGCGAATTGGCTCGCTGAATTATTTAAATCAAATTAAATTGTATACCAAGTCTTAAATATGCCCTTATCATTACCTGTTTTATTTATTTGTATTGTGTTCATATATATGTATATATTATTATTGTAATTGTAAAACTGTTATTTAGTATTGTAAGACTGTAAGACTTTTTGTCTTTGTCTTTGTCTATATGCCTTTTACTTTTTATTGTCTAAATTTAATTTATTATTTTTTTATTTTATTTTCTATGTTCTTGGCTTTCTAAGTAACCAATCAAAGGTTCTGCCAGAATATCAGCGCTGTAGCGTCCTAGCAGGCGCTGCAGCACATGCTGAGGCAGAACCTGTTGATCACTATTATGTATGTGTGTTTGTGTGTTAACTCAGGTTTCATGGATTTATTAGTAATTAAAATTTTATTAATGGTTTGAGCATCTTCAATCAATTTTTTTACAAATACTTGAACACAGTCAACTCCTCTGTAAGTAACAAATTTATTCAAGCTTTCATCATGAGAACAACATATATAGTATGCAAAACATGAAGGTTGATGGTGTTATTTCTTATTGTGCTTTTATCATTATATGTTTCTTTATAATCAGTCAATAAACATTCAAAATCTGCATAAATAACAAAATTTATCTTTTGTTGTCTTTCATAATGTCTAAATTTTAAAACACTGTGTCTCTCTGGTAATATGGTTTTAATCTTAGAGCAACTATGTGACACGTATTTGGTTTGACTAAAAAAAAATTGAAGACATATTTCACATAAATAAATCGGTCCTTTATGACCTGTGACCTGTCGTTTGACTAGCCGCATAAGGTTTTTTATCAAACAATAATGCGCTTTATTCATTTGTTCAAAATACAACAAGTTAACATGATTTAACTTTCTATTACTGGTTACATATAGCGGACCTGTGACAACATGATGCTTGTCAAGTCAATAAATATTCACACTAATATCGGTATTGTTCTTTTCAAAATTTTAACATCTTTATGGGAGGGCGGAAATGACATCCCCTTTATGTTAAATATAGAATCCAGTTTAGGGTACGAACTCATTCTACATGGATTGCTTTTAGATGGAAATAATGCAGCAGCAATGCTCCACAAAAAACAATAATTCTCGTCGTCTAGAGATGGATTCAAACGATAAGTCATTATTCTGTTCTTAAAACCTGTGGCAATAATATCAACATTTGGGTATTTTGATTTGATTAAACAATTCGATTTATGGATATTAGTTCTCATATGGTATCTGTATTTGTGTTCAGGGATCTCAATATTGCGTTTATCACAATTAATATAATTTCTTGATGATGATGACGATGATGGTTTAACTGAAAAGAAAACACAAGAAGGTCTAGAATGCATCTGTTTATTTAAAAAATAACATTAGCGTTAAGGTTTTCCATAAAGTAATAATATATATTATTAATTCATATCATACATTATATATCAAAAAATACCAAGTTAAAATAGTGTAATAAAGGTCTAGTAATGTAACTAAGAATGTATTATAATTCATATTATTGGTAAGAACTTATAAACGTCGGAGTACAGCTCTTAAACTCTTTCCTAACATTCTTTACATAATTATTTATGTCCTTCCACGATTCCGAGTCTGCCTCACACTTATTTTTTATTGTGATAATTGAGTGACGCCATCTATTAACTGGTAGAACAGTTTCTATATCATTACAGCTGTATATTTTTAGTTCCACATAATACGCTCCTCTTTTATTCTCATTTATTTGTCGCGAATACCCGTTTGATAATATTCGCGTAATATATGAGTAGATGGGCTGTTGTTTTTTACCGGTTGACTCTAACTGGTCGTCATCAGAATCATTACCAAATATATCACAGGCTGTAGTTCTACCGGACAGGACGAGGAAAGTACAATTAGTCTTATTTCTTCTTTCTTGTTGACTACAACATCAGATATACATTATGGAGCAGAATATTAAAATTGAGTTAATTAAATCTGTTGATTCCATAAAACGTTAATTGAAAGAAATTAATAACCAAGACTATGAAGTAAACTACTCGCTTAATAAAATGTTCAAACCTATATCCTCCTCCTCCTTGCGTCGTTTCCTCAATGCTGAGGGTCGTGACCACCATTATGCATCACTTTCTCCCTTATGATGTTTCTCCATCTACTCCTGTCGTCGGTTACATGAATATATAAATCATTCGAAATTAAAATAATTATCAAAGTTTTTTCTATATCTTCCATTATTTAATGGAGCATCTTTGTTGATGATAATAAAATTATATGGCTCTCTCCATACAGCACCACAAATAACCTTGAACTGCTTCCAAGACATATCGGTACTAACATGTTCTTCATAAACATGCTTTAAATTGACATCATCTTGTTTAAATATTATGAGAAAATTACTATTATCACGAAGTAACTGCTTCGGAATCTTTGAATAGGTTTGAGACAAATACAAACAATCGATGTGTTTGTGCCGTCCCATTGAGAAGTAATTACGAATGTTTATTTGCTTTTCACCCGCAATATCATCAAAAATAAAAACAGAATTATCTAGGGCTTCATTCGGTGATATAACATCTTTATCATGACTGAATTCATAAAAAATTATCTCGGGCACTCTATTTAAAACTTCTTTTAAAAAACGATATTTAGGTTGATAAGTAGTTTTTGAACATAGATAGAGATTTTAAAATTTGAGTCCATTTTCATGTAATAACAAGCTGATGGCAACGTTCGTTTTGCCGCAATTCGAAGGACCGCATACTATACATCGAATTGTATTGGGCAATAAAACACTGTGTCTGATCTGATGAGAAAAATCACCAAGATTAATATTATTTATGTTAAGCGATACGGGATGTTTGATCAGCTTCATCTTGCCAATTAAATCTTTACAGGAACTGAGGCACATTATATATTAGGTCAGACATGTTATTTAAAAGTAGTCCAGCATAATAATGAAAGGATGCATATATTTGAAATAAAACTACATCATTTTATTTATGTTATATTGAATATGTATAAACAACAAATATTAAAAATAAATATAATTTAACTTTCAACTAAAAAATATCAGTGTATACTAAATTATATTATTTTATGGAAAACTTAACAACATAATGTTACGAAATAATCTCTGTGCTTATAATATGGAATCACAATGACCCCATGGCAGTGTATTTACTTGATCTGGTTGAACTTGCACTTTATCGTCAACTGCTTTTAATATTACTTTTTTCACTTTTTGTGAATACAATTCATGTTTTATTGATTTGATTATATTCATTTTACGTTTTAATATAATTTTCCGAAATAAAACTTTCTTATAATGAGATGTATTCAAACTATTTGTAATTGGCTTAGAAACTCCTTTAGCTTTTTTAATTTGAGTTTTTAGTGATTTAATACAGTAAAGTTTAGCTCTTAGACCTATGAATTCAGTAATTAAATCACCTCCTAATTCATCCTTAAATAAACCAGGCACCTTTTCATTCAGCTTAGGCATGTCATATGGGTTATAGGCATCAAAATTACTAGTATCGAATTCTTGTATATTCTCTCTCATATCTTTGTAAAAATCAGGTGTCTCAATTAAATACAATAAACTATCAGTATCAGTATAGCACAGTTTAGCATTACTTCCATACTTATTCTTTATAAAAGTATAATAGAAATTATACAAATGTTGTTTTGAATATTCAAGCACAGCAAATCCTACATATATCGGTCTATCTAAGATAATCTTCTCATGTTTCAGTTGAACTGCAATAAAATTTTCATTGAAAATATAAATGCTATGTAGATTAGGCTTTGCGATTAATTTTTCTGCACCTAATAATTTATTTGTAATATTACAATTGTCATTCCATTTAGTTACTAATTTGACATCCACCTGTTTACGTTTATTTTCAATTGTTTTACCAAATACAGAATTGTTCAAAAGCTTGAAGAAATCCTTTTCAAATAATGTCTTAGCTGTTTGACGTAATTTAGTGTTCAAGTCTATATATTTCTTTAAAAAACTATCCTGTCTAAACTGCAGCACTCGATGATTTTTTTTTTAATACCAGACCATTTTTCAGACATTCTTTTAGGTGAACATAATGTATTATGTAATTGTATTTATCATACAAATTAGCAATTAATTTTGGTGTCTTTCCTCCGATTGGTATGAATTTTTCGGCAGCAAAAGGCAGATCACTGTGTAAATTATGCAAATGATCAGGATACATCATATCAACTTCTAAAATATAACCAAACTCAGCTTCATCGGAAACATCAAACACATTAAAATTTTCAACCTCATTATTTTTCATAAGTTTAAAATCTGATATAGGTAACTTCTTAGTCATAGCATAACCATACAAATTGTTGCAGTCAAGATATATTAAATATTTTGACGGTTTGGAATCATCAAAAGTAGGCAAATAAATATTATTGGCTTCCGCATATCGGTGAGTGCATTGTGCTTATCCCCCACGTATACCTTTTTCTATCATTTGATAAATTTCCAAGTCATTAATTAGCTCCAGTTGAATACCAGTATAAAAAAGCATAGCGTCCCAACTCAGACTTGGAGAAGTGACATAGTATGCAGGATCAAGACTATAATTTTTAAGGCAAACTTTTCTAAAATTTTCGAATATATCGCACAGCAGAAGTACATCACATTTCAAATATAAATCAGTATATTCACCAATGGAACGAACATTGAAGTACTTCCAAACAGATTGAGCATGTTCATATGCTAAATCTGTAATATTTTTCATTTGCAAACTATTATAAAAACAATCTTTTGATGGCAGTTCGGTTTCATCATATTTCTGCCACGAGTCAATATAATCGTAAGGGTACCTTTTCTTCTTATTAAATCAAAAAGCTCTTTGCGCGGATAGTGCGATAATAAATGTACAAAATCTGTTTCTGATAAACTTTTAGTTAATGTGTCCATACTTGAACTGAGAAATTGAAAAGAGTCAATAAATTTAATTTGTACTGGTTTCTTGTCATATTCTGATTTAATTATTTTTGTTATAGATAAATACTTTTCTTTTGTTTTAGGAATAATTATTACTTCACCATCGTATTTAGATAGTTCTGATATAAATAAGTGAGCATCATAACCAGATAGATTATGAAATATAACTGGTATGAATGGACAAACAGTAAATGATAAATTACAAAGTGAATGAGCTGCGCCTCGATACTCTGATGTAATGTGATCATGATCACGAACTTTATCGTCAAATAATAATTGTTTGCAAATATGACATGTAGTTGCATTGGAAAAATCATCATTTTGTTGCGCAGTCATGGGTTTCATGGATTTATTAGTAATTAAAATTTTATTAATGGTTTGAGCATCTTCAATCAATTTTTTTTACAAATACTTGAACACAGTCAACTCCTCTGTAAGTAACAAATTTATTCAAGCTTTCATCATGAGAACAACATATATAGTATGCAAAACATGAAGGTTGATGGTGTTATTTCTTATTGTGCTTTTATCATTATATGTTTCTTTATAATCAGTCAATAAACATTCAAAATCTGCATAAATAACAAAATTTATCTTTTGTTGTCTTTCATAATGTCTAAATTTTAAAACACTGTGTCTCTCTGGTAATATGGTTTTAATCTTAGAGCAACTATGTGACACGTATTTGGTTTGACTAAAAAAAAATTGAAGACATATTTCACATAAATAAATCGGTCCTTTATGACCTGTGACCTGTCGTTTGACTAGCCGCATAAGGTTTTTTATCAAACAATAATGCGCTTTATTCATTTGTTCAAAATACAACAAGTTAACATGATTTAACTTTCTATTACTGGTTACATATAGCGGACCTGTGACAACATGATGCTTGTCAAGTCCATAAATATTCACACTAATATCGGTATTGTTCTTTTCAAAATTTTAACATCTTTATGGGAGGGCGGAAATGACATCCCCTTTATGTTAAATATAGAATCCAGTTTAGGGTACGAACTCATTCTACATGGATTGCTTTTAGATGGAAATAATGCAGCAGCAATGCTCCACAAAAAACAATAATTCTCGTCGTCTAGAGATGGATTCAAACGATAAGTCATTATTCTGTTCTTAAAACCTGTGGCAATAATATCAACATTTGGGTATTTTGATTTGATTAAACAATTCGATTTATGGATATTAGTTCTCATATGGTATCTGTATTTGTGTTCAGGGATCTCAATATTGCGTTTATCACAATTAATATAATTTCTTGATGATGATGACGATGATGGTTTAACTGAAAAGAAAACACAAGAAGGTCTAGAATGCATCTGTTTATTTAAAAAATAACATTAGCGTTAAGGTTTTCCATAAAGTAATAATATATATTATTAATTCATATCATACATTATATATCAAAAAATACCAAGTTAAATAGTGTAATAAAGGTCTAGTAATGTAACTAAGAATGTATTATAATTCATATTATTGGTAAGAACTTATAAACGTCGGAGTACAGCTCTTAAACTCTTTCCTAACATTCTTTACATAATTATTTATGTCCTTCCACGATTCCGAGTCTGCCTCACACTTATTTTTTATTGTGATAATTGAGTGACGCCATCTATTAACTGGTAGAACAGTTTCTATATCATTACAGCTGTATATTTTTAGTTCCACATAATACGCTCCTCTTTTATTCTCATTTATTTGTCGCGAATACCCGTTTGATAATATTCGCGTAATATATGAGTAGATGGGCTGTTGTTTTTTACCGGTTGACTCTAACTGGTCGTCATCAGAATCATTACCAAATATATCACAGGCTGTAGTTCTACCGGACAGGACGAGGAAAGTACAATTAGTCTTATTTCTTCTTTCTTGTTGACTACAACATCAGATATACATTATGGAGCAGAATATTAAAATTGAGTTAATTAAATCTGTTGATTCCATAAAACGTTAATTGAAAGAAATTAATAACCAAGACTATGAAGTAAACTACTCGCTTAATAAAATGTTCAAACCTATATCCTCCTCCTCCTTGCGTCGTTTCCTCAATGCTGAGGGTCGTGACCACCATTATGCATCACTTTCTCCCTTATGATGTTTCTCCATCTACTCCTGTCGTCGGTTACATGAATATATAAATCATTCGAAATTAAAATAATTATCAAAGTTTTTCTATATCTTCCATTATTTAATGGAGCATCTTTGTTGATGATAATAAAATTATATGGCTCTCTCCATACAGCACCACAAATAACCTTGAACTGCTTCCAAGACATATCGGTACTAACATGTTCTTCATAAACATGCTTTAAATTGACATCATCTTGTTTAAATATTATGAGAAAATTACTATTATCACGAAGTAACTGCTTCGGAATCTTTGAATAGGTTTGAGACAAATACAAACAATCGATGTGTTTGTGCCGTCCCATTGAGAAGTAATTACGAATGTTTATTTGCTTTTCACCCGCAATATCATCAAAAATAAAAACAGAATTATCTAGGGCTTCATTCGGTGATATAACATCTTTATCATGACTGAATTCATAAAAAATTATCTCGGGCACTCTATTTAAAACTTCTTTTAAAAAACGATATTTAGGTTGATAAGTAGTTTTTGAACATAGATAGAGATTTTAAAATTTGAGTCCATTTTCATGTAATAACAAGCTGATGGCAACGTTCGTTTTGCCGCAATTCGAAGGACCGCATACTATACATCGAATTGTATTGGGCAATAAAACACTGTGTCTGATCTGATGAGAAAAATCACCAAGATTAATATTATTTATG
Source organism: Maruca vitrata (assembly GCA_039566165.1). NCBI lineage: Eukaryota > Metazoa > Arthropoda > Insecta > Lepidoptera > Crambidae > Maruca > Maruca vitrata. The sequence continues at coordinate 2,184,243 of CM076931.1, forward strand.
TTAAGCGATACGGGATGTTTGATCAGCTTCATCTTGCCAATTAAATCTTTACAGGAACTGAGGCACATTATATATTAGGTCAGACATGTTATTTAAAAGTAGTCCAGCATAATAATGAAAGGATGCATATATTTGAAATAAAACTACATCATTTTATTTATGTTATATTGAATATGTATAAACAACAAATATTAAAAATAAATATAATTTAACTTTCAACTAAAAAATATCAGTGTATACTAAATTATATTATTTTATGGAAAACTTAACAACATAATGTTACGAAATAATCTCTGTGCTTATAATATGGAATCACAATGACCCCATGGCAGTGTATTTACTTGATCTGGTTGAACTTGCACTTTATCGTCAACTGCTTTTAATATTACTTTTTCACTTTTTGTGAATACAATTCATGTTTTATTGATTTGATTATATTCATTTTACGTTTTAATATAATTTTCCGAAATAAAACTTTCTTATAATGAGATGTATTCAAACTATTTGTAATTGGCTTAGAAACTCCTTTAGCTTTTTTAATTTGAGTTTTTAGTGATTTAATACAGTAAAGTTTAGCTCTTAGACCTATGAATTCAGTAATTAAATCACCTCCTAATTCATCCTTAAATAAACCAGGCACCTTTTCATTCAGCTTAGGCATGTCATATGGGTTATAGGCATCAAAATTACTAGTATCGAATTCTTGTATATTCTCTCTCATATCTTTGTAAAAATCAGGTGTCTCAATTAAATACAATAAACTATCAGTATCAGTATAGCACAGTTTAGCATTACTTCCATACTTATTCTTTATAAAAGTATAATAGAAATTATACAAATGTTGTTTTGAATATTCAAGCACAGCAAATCCTACATATATCGGTCTATCTAAGATAATCTTCTCATGTTTCAGTTGAACTGCAATAAAATTTTCATTGAAAATATAAATGCTATGTAGATTAGGCTTTGCGATTAATTTTTCTGCACCTAATAATTTATTTGTAATATTACAATTGTCATTCCATTTAGTTACTAATTTGACATCCACCTGTTTACGTTTATTTTTCAATTGTTTTACCAAATACAGAATTGTTCAAAAGCTTGAAGAAATCCTTTTCAAATAATGTCTTAGCTGTTTGACGTAATTTAGTGTTCAAGTCTATATATTTCTTTAAAAAACTATCCTGTCTAAACTGCAGCACTCGATGATTTTTTTTAATACCAGACCATTTTTCAGACATTCTTTTAGGTGAACATAATGTATTATGTAATTGTATTTATCATACAAATTAGCAATTAATTTTGGTGTCTTTCCTCCGATTGGTATGAATTTTTCGGCAGCAAAAGGCAGATCACTGTGTAAATTATGCAAATGATCAGGATACATCATATCAACTTCTAAAATATAACCAAACTCAGCTTCATCGGAAACATCAAACACATTAAAATTTTCAACCTCATTATTTTTCATAAGTTTAAAAATCTGATATAGGTAACTTCTTAGTCATAGCATAACCATACAAATTGTTGCAGTCAAGATATATTAAATATTTTGACGGTTTGGAATCATCAAAAGTAGGCAAATAAATATTATTGGCTTCCGCATATCGGTGAGTGCATTGTGCTTATCCCCCACGTATACCTTTTTCTATCATTTGATAAATTTCCAAGTCATTAATTAGCTCCAGTTGAATACCAGTATAAAAAGCATAGCGTCCCAACTCAGACTTGGAGAAGTGACATAGTATGCAGGATCAAGACTATAATTTTTAAGGCAAACTTTTCTAAAATTTTCGAATATATCGAACAGCAGAAGTACATCACATTTCAAATATAAATCAGTATATTCACCAATGGAACGAACATTGAAGTACTTCCAAACAGATTGAGCATGTTCATATGCTAAATCTGTAATATTTTCATTTGCAAACTATTATAAAAACAATCTTTTGATGGCAGTTCGGTTTCATCATATTTCTGCCACGAGTCAATATAATCGTAAGGGTACCTTTTCTTCTTATTAAATCAAAATGCTCTTTGCGCGGATAGTGCGATAATAAATGTACAAAATCTGTTTCTGATAAACTTTTAGTTAATGTGTCCATACTTGAACTGAGAAATTGAAAAGAGTCAATAAATTTAATTTGTACTGGTTTCTTGTCATATTCTGATTTAATTATTTTTGTTATAGATAAATACTTTTCTTTTTGTTTTAGGAATAATTATTACTTCACCATCGTATTTAGATAGTTCTGATATAAATAAGTGAGCATCATAACCAGATAGATTATGAAATATAACTGGTATGAATGGACAAACAGTAAATGATAAATTACAAAGTGAATGAGCTGCGCCTCGATACTCTGATGTAATGTGATCATGATCACGAACTTTATCGTCAAATAATAATTGTTTGCAAATATGACATGTAGTTGCATTGGAAAAATCATCATTTTGTTGCGCAGTCATGGGTTTCATGGATTTATTAGTAATTAAAATTTTATTAATGGTTTGAGCATCTTCAATCAATTTTTTTACAAATACTTGAACACAGTCAACTCCTCTGTAAGTAACAAATTTATTCAAGCTTTCATCATGAGAACAACATATATAGTATGCAAAACATGAAGGTTGATGGTGTTATTTCTTATTGTGCTTTTATCATTATATGTTTCTTTATAATCAGTCAATAAACATTCAAAATCTGCATAAATAACAAAATTTATCTTTTGTTGTCTTTCATAATGTCTAAATTTTAAAACACTGTGTCTCTCTGGTAATATGGTTTTAATCTTAGAGCAACTATGTGACACGTATTTGGTTTGACTAAAAAAAAATTGAAGACATATTTCACATAAATAAATCGGTCCTTTATGACCTGTGACCTGTCGTTTGACTAGCCGCATAAGGTTTTTTATCAAACAATAATGCGCTTTATTCATTTGTTCAAAATACAACAAGTTAACATGATTTAACTTTCTATTACTGGTTACATATAGCGGACCTGTGACAACATGATGCTTGTCAAGTCCATAAATATTCACACTAATATCGGTATTGTTCTTTTCAAAATTTTAACATCTTTATGGGAGGGCGGAAATGACATCCCCTTTATGTTAAATATAGAATCCAGTTTAGGGTACGAACTCATTCTACATGGATTGCTTTTTAGATGGAAATAATGCAGCAGCAATGCTCCACAAAAAACAATAATTCTCGTCGTCTAGAGATGGATTCAAACGATAAGTCATTATTCTGTTCTTAAAACCTGTGGCAATAATATCAACATTTGGGTATTTTGATTTGATTAAACAATTCGATTTATGGATATTAGTTCTCATATGGTATCTGTATTTGTGTTCAGGGATCTCAATATTGCGTTTATCACAATTAATATAATTTCTTGATGATGATGACGATGATGGTTTAACTGAAAAGAAAACACAAGAAGGTCTAGAATGCATCTGTTTATTTAAAAAATAACATTAGCGTTAAGGTTTTCCATAAAGTAATAATATATATTATTAATTCATATCATACATTATATATCAAAAAATACCAAGTTAAATAGTGTAATAAAGGTCTAGTAATGTAACTAAGAATGTATTATAATTCATATTATTGGTAAGAACTTATAAACGTCGGAGTACAGCTCTTAAACTCTTTCCTAACATTCTTTACATAATTATTTATGTCCTTCCACGATTCCGAGTCTGCCTCACACTTATTTTTTATTGTGATAATTGAGTGACGCCATCTATTAACTGGTAGAACAGTTTCTATATCATTACAGCTGTATATTTTTAGTTCCACATAATACGCTCCTCTTTTATTCTCATTTATTTGTCGCGAATACCCGTTTGATAATATTCGCGTAATATATGAGTAGATGGGCTGTTGTTTTTTACCGGTTGACTCTAACTGGTCGTCATCAGAATCATTACCAAATATATCACAGGCTGTAGTTCTACCGGACAGGACGAGGAAAGTACAATTAGTCTTATTTCTTCTTTCTTGTTGACTACAACATCAGATATACATTATGGAGCAGAATATTAAAATTGAGTTAATTAAATCTGTTGATTCCATAAAACGTTAATTGAAAGAAATTAATAACCAAGACTATGAAGTAAACTACTCGCTTAATAAAATGTTCAAACCTATATCCTCCTCCTCCTTGCGTCGTTTCCTCAATGCTGAGGGTCGTGACCACCATTATGCATCACTTTCTCCCTTATGATGTTTCTCCATCTACTCCTGTCGTCGGTTACATGAATATATAAATCATTCGAAATTAAAATAATTATCAAAGTTTTTCTATCTCTTCCATTATTTAATGGAGCATCTTTGTTGATGATAATAAAATTATATGGCTCTCTCCATACAGCACCACAAATAACCTTGAACTGCTTCCAAGACATATCGGTACTAACATGTTCTTCATAAACATGCTTTAAATTGACATCATCTTGTTTAAATATTATGAGAAAATTACTATTATCACGAAGTAACTGCTTCGGAATCTTTGAATAGGTTTGAGACAAATACAAACAATCGATGTGTTTGTGCCGTCCCATTGAGAAGTAATTACGAATGTTTATTTGCTTTTCACCCGCAATATCATCAAAAATAAAAACAGAATTATCTAGGGCTTCATTCGGTGATATAACATCTTTATCATGACTGAATTCATAAAAAATTATCTCGGGCACTCTATTTAAAACTTCTTTTAAAAAACGATATTTAGGTTGATAAGTAGTTTTTGAACATAGATAGAGATTTTAAAATTTGAGTCCATTTTCATGTAATAACAAGCTGATGGCAACGTTCGTTTTGCCGCAATTCGAAGGACCGCATACTATACATCGAATTGTATTGGGCAATAAAACACTGTGTCTGATCTGATGAGAAAAATCACCAAGATTAATATTATTTATGTTAAGCGATACGGGATGTTTGATCAGCTTCATCTTGCCAATTAAATCTTTACAGGAACTGAGGCACATTATATATTAGGTCAGACATGTTATTTAAAAGTAGTCCAGCATAATAATGAAAGGATGCATATATTTGAAATAAAACTACATCATTTTATTTATGTTATATTGAATATGTATAAACAACAAATATTAAAAATAAATATAATTTAACTTTCAACTAAAAAATATCAGTGTATACTAAATTATATTATTTTATGGAAAACTTAACAACATAATGTTACGAAATAATCTCTGTGCTTATAATATGGAATCACAATGACCCCATGGCAGTGTATTTACTTGATCTGGTTGAACTTGCACTTTATCGTCAACTGCTTTTAATATTACTTTTTTCACTTTTTGTGAATACAATTCATGTTTTATTGATTTGATTATATTCATTTTACGTTTTAATATAATTTTCCGAAATAAAACTTTCTTATAATGAGATGTATTCAAACTATTTGTAATTGGCTTAGAAACTCCTTTAGCTTTTTTAATTTGAGTTTTTAGTGATTTAATACAGTAAAGTTTAGCTCTTAGACCTATGAATTCAGTAATTAAATCACCTCCTAATTCATCCTTAAATAAACCAGGCACCTTTTCATTCAGCTTAGGCATGTCATATGGGTTATAGGCATCAAAATTACTAGTATCGAATTCTTGTATATTCTCTCTCATATCTTTGTAAAAATCAGGTGTCTCAATTAAATACAATAAACTATCAGTATCAGTATAGCACAGTTTAGCATTACTTCCATACTTATTCTTTATAAAAGTATAATAGAAATTATACAAATGTTGTTTTGAATATTCAAGCACAGCAAATCCTACATATATCGGTCTATCTAAGATAATCTTCTCATGTTTCAGTTGAACTGCAATAAAATTTTCATTGAAAATATAAATGCTATGTAGATTAGGCTTTGCGATTAATTTTTCTGCACCTAATAATTTATTTGTAATATTACAATTGTCATTCCATTTAGTTACTAATTTGACATCCACCTGTTTACGTTTATTTTCAATTGTTTTACCAAATACAGAATTGTTCAAAAGCTTGAAGAAATCCTTTTCAAATAATGTCTTAGCTGTTTGACGTAATTTAGTGTTCAAGTCTATATATTTCTTTAAAAAACTATCCTGTCTAAACTGCAGCACTCGATGATTTTTTTTAATACCAGACCATTTTTCAGACATTCTTTTAGGTGAACATAATGTATTATGTAATTGTATTTATCATACAAATTAGCAATTAATTTTGGTGTCTTTCCTCCGATTGGTATGAATTTTTCGGCAGCAAAAGGCAGATCACTGTGTAAATTATGCAAATGATCAGGATACATCATATCAACTTCTAAAATATAACCAAACTCAGCTTCATCGGAAACATCAAACACATTAAAATTTTCAACCTCATTATTTTTCATAAGTTTAAAATCTGATATAGGTAACTTCTTAGTCATAGCATAACCATACAAATTGTTGCAGTCAAGATATATTAAATATTTTGACGGTTTGGAATCATCAAAAGTAGGCAAATAAATATTATTGGCTTCCGCATATCGGTGAGTGCATTGTGCTTATCCCCCACGTATACCTTTTTCTATCATTTGATAAATTTCCAAGTCATTAATTAGCTCCAGTTGAATACCAGTATAAAAAAGCATAGCGTCCCAACTCAGACTTGGAGAAGTGACATAGTATGCAGGATCAAGACTATAATTTTTAAGGCAAACTTTTCTAAAATTTTCGAATATATCGCACAGCAGAAGTACATCACATTTCAAATATAAATCAGTATATTCACCAATGGAACGAACATTGAAGTACTTCCAAACAGATTGAGCATGTTCATATGCTAAATCTGTAATATTTTTCATTTGCAAACTATTATAAAAACAATCTTTTGATGGCAGTTCGGTTTCATCATATTTCTGCCACGAGTCAATATAATCGTAAGGGTACCTTTTCTTCTTATTAAATCAAAATGCTCTTTGCGCGGATAGTGCGATAATAAATGTACAAAATCTGTTTCTGATAAACTTTTAGTTAATGTGTCCATACTTGAACTGAGAAATTGAAAAGAGTCAATAAATTTAATTTGTACTGGTTTCTTGTCATATTCTGATTTAATTATTTTTGTTATAGATAAATACTTTTCTTTTGTTTTAGGAATAATTATTACTTCACCATCGTATTTAGATAGTTCTGATATAAATAAGTGAGCATCATAACCAGATAGATTATGAAATATAACTGGTATGAATGGACAAACAGTAAATGATAAATTACAAAGTGAATGAGCTGCGCCTCGATACTCTGATGTAATGTGATCATGATCACGAACTTTATCGTCAAATAATAATTGTTTGCAAATATGACATGTAGTTGCATTGGAAAAATCATCATTTTGTTGCGCAGTCATGGGTTTCATGGATTTATTAGTAATTAAAATTTTATTAATGGTTTGAGCATCTTCAATCAATTTTTTTACAAATACTTGAACACAGTCAACTCCTCTGTAAGTAACAAATTTATTCAAGCTTTCATCATGAGAACAACATATATAGTATGCAAAACATGAAGGTTGATGGTGTTATTTCTTATTGTGCTTTTATCATTATATGTTTCTTTATAATCAGTCAATAAACATTCAAAATCTGCATAAATAACAAAATTTATCTTTTTGTTGTCTTTCATAATGTCTAAATTTTAAAACACTGTGTCTCTCTGGTAATATGGTTTTAATCTTAGAGCAACTATGTGACACGTATTTGGTTTGACTAAAAAAATTGAAGACATATTTCACATAAATAAATCGGTCCTTTATGACCTGTGACCTGTCGTTTGACTAGCCGCATAAGGTTTTTTATCAAACAATAATGCGCTTTATTCATTTGTTCAAAATACAACAAGTTAACATGATTTAACTTTCTATTACTGGTTACATATAGCGGACCTGTGACAACATGATGCTTGTCAAGTCCATAAATATTCACACTAATATCGGTATTGTTCTTTTCAAAATTTTAACATCTTTATGGGAGGGCGGAAATGACATCCCCTTTATGTTAAATATAGAATCCAGTTTAGGGTACGAACTCATTCTACATGGATTGCTTTTAGATGGAAATAATGCAGCAGCAATGCTCCACAAAAAACAATAATTCTCGTCGTCTAGAGATGGATTCAAACGATAAGTCATTATTCTGTTCTTAAAACCTGTGGCAATAATATCAACATTTGGGTATTTTTGATTTGATTAAACAATTCGATTTATGGATATTAGTTCTCATATGGTATCTGTATTTGTGTTCAGGGATCTCAATATTGCGTTTATCACAATTAATATAATTTCTTGATGATGATGACGATGATGGTTTAACTGAAAAGAAAACACAAGAAGGTCTAGAATGCATCTGTTTATTTAAAAAATAACATTAGCGTTAAGGTTTTCCATAAAGTAATAATATATATTATTAATTCATATCATACATTATATATCAAAAAATACCAAGTTAAATAGTGTAATAAAGGTCTAGTAATGTAACTAAGAATGTATTATAATTCATATTATTGGTAAGAACTTATAAACGTCGGAGTACAGCTCTTAAACTCTTTCCTAACATTCTTTACATAATTATTTATGTCCTTCCACGATTCCGAGTCTGCCTCACACTTATTTTTTATTGTGATAATTGAGTGACGCCATCTATTAACTGGTAGAACAGTTTCTATATCATTACAGCTGTATATTTTTAGTTCCACATAATACGCTCCTCTTTTATTCTCATTTATTTGTCGCGAATACCCGTTTGATAATATTCGCGTAATATATGAGTAGATGGGCTGTTGTTTTTTACCGGTTGACTCTAACTGGTCGTCATCAGAATCATTACCAAATATATCACAGGCTGTAGTTCTACCGGACAGGACGAGGAAAGTACAATTAGTCTTATTTCTTCTTTCTTGTTGACTACAACATCAGATATACATTATGGAGCAGAATATTAAAATTGAGTTAATTAAATCTGTTGATTCCATAAAACGTTAATTGAAAGAAATTAATAACCAAGACTATGAAGTAAACTACTCGCTTAATAAAATGTTCAAACCTATATCCTCCTCCTCCTTGCGTCGTTTCCTCAATGCTGAGGGTCGTGACCACCATTATGCATCACTTTCTCCCTTATGATGTTTCTCCATCTACTCCTGTCGTCGGTTACATGAATATATAAATCATTCGAAATTAAAATAATTATCAAAGTTTTTTCTATATCTTCCATTATTTAATGGAGCATCTTTGTTGATGATAATAAAATTATATGGCTCTCTCCATACAGCACCACAAATAACCTTGAACTGCTTCCAAGACATATCGGTACTAACATGTTCTTCATAAACATGCTTTAAATTGACATCATCTTGTTTAAATATTATGAGAAAATTACTATTATCACGAAGTAACTGCTTCGGAATCTTTGAATAGGTTTGAGACAAATACAAACAATCGATGTGTTTGTGCCGTCCCATTGAGAAGTAATTACGAATGTTTATTTGCTTTTCACCCGCAATATCATCAAAAATAAAAACAGAATTATCTAGGGCTTCATTCGGTGATATAACATCTTTATCATGACTGAATTCATAAAAAATTATCTCGGGCACTCTATTTAAAACTTCTTTTAAAAAACGATATTTAGGTTGATAAGTAGTTTTTGAACATAGATAGAGATTTTAAAATTTGAGTCCATTTTCATGTAATAACAAGCTGATGGCAACGTTCGTTTTGCCGCAATTCGAAGGACCGCATACTATACATCGAATTGTATTGGGCAATAAAACACTGTGTCTGATCTGATGAGAAAAATCACCAAGATTAATATTATTTATGTTAAGCGATACGGGATGTTTGATCAGCTTCATCTTGCCAATTAAATCTTTACAGGAACTGAGGCACATTATATATTAGGTCAGACATGTTATTTAAAAGTAGTCCAGCATAATAATGAAAGGATGCATATATTTGAAATAAAACTACATCATTTTATTTATGTTATATTGAATATGTATAAACAACAAATATTAAAAATAAATATAATTTAACTTTCAACTAAAAAATATCAGTGTATACTAAATTATATTATTTTATGGAAAACTTAACAACATAATGTTACGAAATAATCTCTGTGCTTATAATATGGAATCACAATGACCCCATGGCAGTGTATTTACTTGATCTGGTTGAACTTGCACTTTATCGTCAACTGCTTTTAATATTACTTTTTTCACTTTTTGTGAATACAATTCATGTTTTATTGATTTGATTATATTCATTTTACGTTTTAATATAATTTTCCGAAATAAAACTTTCTTATAATGAGATGTATTCAAACTATTTGTAATTGGCTTAGAAACTCCTTTAGCTTTTTTAATTTGAGTTTTTAGTGATTTAATACAGTAAAGTTTAGCTCTTAGACCTATGAATTCAGTAATTAAATCACCTCCTAATTTTCATTCATTTCAATCATTCAGCTTAGGCATGTCATATGGGTTATAGGCATCAAAATTACTAGTATCGAATTCTTGTATATTCTCTCTCATATCTTTGTAAAAATCAGGTGTCTCAATTAAATACAATAAACTATCAGTATCAGTATAGCACAGTTTAGCATTACTTCCATACTTATTCTTTATAAAAGTATAATAGAAATTATACAAATGTTGTTTTGAATATTCAAGCACAGCAAATCCTACATATATCGGTCTATCTAAGATAATCTTCTCATGTTTCAGTTGAACTGCAATAAAATTTTCATTGAAAATATAAATGCTATGTAGATTAGGCTTTGCGATTAATTTTTCTGCACCTAATAATTTATTTGTAATATTACAATTGTCATTCCATTTAGTTACTAATTTGACATCCACCTGTTTACGTTTATTTTCAATTGTTTTACCAAATACAGAATTGTTCAAAAGCTTGAAGAAATCCTTTTCAAATAATGTCTTAGCTGTTTGACGTAATTTAGTGTTCAAGTCTATATATTTCTTTAAAAAACTATCCTGTCTAAACTGCAGCACTCGATGATTTTTTTAATACCAGACCATTTTTCAGACATTCTTTTAGGTGAACATAATGTATTATGTAATTGTATTTATCATACAAATTAGCAATTAATTTTGGTGTCTTTCCTCCGATTGGTATGAATTTTTCGGCAGCAAAAGGCAGATCACTGTGTAAATTATGCAAATGATCAGGATACATCATATCAACTTCTAAAATATAACCAAACTCAGCTTCATCGGAAACATCAAACACATTAAAATTTTCAACCTCATTATTTTTCATAAGTTTAAAATCTGATATAGGTAACTTCTTAGTCATAGCATAACCATACAAATTGTTGCAGTCAAGATATATTAAATATTTTGACGGTTTGGAATCATCAAAAGTAGGCAAATAAATATTATTGGCTTCCGCATATCGGTGAGTGCATTGTGCTTATCCCCCACGTATACCTTTTTCTATCATTTGATAAATTTCCAAGTCATTAATTAGCTCCAGTTGAATACCAGTATAAAAAAGCATAGCGTCCCAACTCAGACTTGGAGAAGTGACATAGTATGCAGGATCAAGACTATAATTTTTAAGGCAAACTTTTCTAAAATTTTCGAATATATCGAACAGCAGAAGTACATCACATTTCAAATATAAATCAGTATATTCACCAATGGAACGAACATTGAAGTACTTCCAAACAGATTGAGCATGTTCATATGCTAAATCTGTAATATTTTTCATTTGCAAACTATTATAAAAACAATCTTTTGATGGCAGTTCGGTTTCATCATATTTCTGCCACGAGTCAATATAATCGTAAGGGTACCTTTTCTTCTTATTAAATCAAAATGCTCTTTGCGCGGATAGTGCGATAATAAATGTACAAAATCTGTTTCTGATAAACTTTTAGTTAATGTGTCCATACTTGAACTGAGAAATTGAAAAGAGTCAATAAATTTAATTTGTACTGGTTTCTTGTCATATTCTGATTTAATTATTTTTGTTATAGATAAATACTTTTCTTTTGTTTTAGGAATAATTATTACTTCACCATCGTATTTAGATAGTTCTGATATAAATAAGTGAGCATCATAACCAGATAGATTATGAAATATAACTGGTATGAATGGACAAACAGTAAATGATAAATTACAAAGTGAATGAGCTGCGCCTCGATACTCTGATGTAATGTGATCATGATCACGAACTTTATCGTCAAATAATAATTGTTTGCAAATATGACATGTAGTTGCATTGGAAAAATCATCATTTTGTTGCGCAGTCATGGGTTTCATGGATTTATTAGTAATTAAAATTTTATTAATGGTTTGAGCATCTTCAATCAATTTTTTTACAAATACTTGAACACAGTCAACTCCTCTGTAAGTAACAAATTTATTCAAGCTTTCATCATGAGAACAACATATATAGTATGCAAAACATGAAGGTTGATGGTGTTATTTCTTATTGTGCTTTTATCATTATATGTTTCTTTATAATCAGTCAATAAACATTCAAAATCTGCATAAATAACAAAATTTATCTTTTGTTGTCTTTCATAATGTCTAAATTTTAAAACACTGTGTCTCTCTGGTAATATGGTTTTAATCTTAGAGCAACTATGTGACACGTATTTGGTTTGACTAAAAAAATTGAAGACATATTTCACATAAATAAATCGGTCCTTTATGACCTGTGACCTGTCGTTTGACTAGCCGCATAAGGTTTTTATCAAACAATAATGCGCTTTATTCATTTGTTCAAAATACAACAAGTTAACATGATTTAACTTTCTATTACTGGTTACATATAGCGGACCTGTGACAACATGATGCTTGTCAAGTCCATAAATATTCACACTAATATCGGTATTGTTCTTTTCAAAATTTTAACATCTTTATGGGAGGGCGGAAATGACATCCCCTTTATGTTAAATATAGAATCCAGTTTAGGGTACGAACTCATTCTACATGGATTGCTTTTAGATGGAAATAATGCAGCAGCAATGCTCCACAAAAAACAATAATTCTCGTCGTCTAGAGATGGATTCAAACGATAAGTCATTATTCTGTTCTTAAAACCTGTGGCAATAATATCAACATTTGGGTATTTTTGATTTGATTAAACAATTCGATTTATGGATATTAGTTCTCATATGGTATCTGTATTTGTGTTCAGGGATCTCAATATTGCGTTTATCACAATTAATATAATTTCTTGATGATGATGACGATGATGGTTTAACTGAAAAGAAAACACAAGAAGGTCTAGAATGCATCTGTTTATTTAAAAAATAACATTAGCGTTAAGGTTTTTCCATAAAGTAATAATATATATTATTACTTCATATCATACATTATATATCAAAAATACCAAGTTAAATAGTGTAATAAAGGTCTAGTAATGTAACTAAGAATGTATTATAATTCATATTATTGGTAAGAACTTATAAACGTCGGAGTACAGCTCTTAAACTCTTTCCTAACATTCTTTACATAATTATTTATGTCCTTCCACGATTCCGAGTCTGCCTCACACTTATTTTTTATTGTGATAATTGAGTGACGCCATCTATTAACTGGTAGAACAGTTTCTATATCATTACAGCTGTATATTTTTAGTTCCACATAATACGCTCCTCTTTTATTCTCATTTATTTGTCGCGAATACCCGTTTGATAATATTCGCGTAATATATGAGTAGATGGGCTGTTGTTTTTTACCGGTTGACTCTAACTGGTCGTCATCAGAATCATTACCAAATATATCACAGGCTGTAGTTCTACCGGACAGGACGAGGAAAGTACAATTAGTCTTATTTCTTCTTTCTTGTTGACTACAACATCAGATATACATTATGGAGCAGAATATTAAAATTGAGTTAATTAAATCTGTTGATTCCATAAAACGTTAATTGAAAGAAATTAATAACCAAGACTATGAAGTAAACTACTCGCTTAATAAAATGTTCAAACCTATATCCTCCTCCTCCTTGCGTCGTTTCCTCAATGCTGAGGGTCGTGACCACCATTATGCATCACTTTCTCCCTTATGATGTTTCTCCATCTACTCCTGTCGTCGGTTACATGAATATATAAATCATTCGAAATTAAAATAATTATCAAAGTTTTTTCTATATCTTCCATTATTTAATGGAGCATCTTTGTTGATGATAATAAAATTATATGGCTCTCTCCATACAGCACCACAAATAACCTTGAACTGCTTCCAAGACATATCGGTACTAACATGTTCTTCATAAACATGCTTTAAATTGACATCATCTTGTTTAAATATTATGAGAAAATTACTATTATCACGAAGTAACTGCTTCGGAATCTTTGAATAGGTTTGAGACAAATACAAACAATCGATGTGTTTGTGCCGTCCCATTGAGAAGTAATTACGAATGTTTATTTGCTTTTCACCCGCAATATCATCAAAAATAAAAACAGAATTATCTAGGGCTTCATTCGGTGATATAACATCTTTATCATGACTGAATTCATAAAAAATTAACTCAGGCACTCTATTTAAAACTTCTTTTAAAAAACGATATTTAGGTTGATAAGTAGTTTTTGAACATAGATAGAGATTTTAAAATTTGAGTCCATTTTCATGTAATAACAAGCTGATGGCAACGTTCGTTTTGCCGCAATTCGAAGGACCGCATACTATACATCGAATTGTATTGGGCAATAAAACACTGTGTCTGATCTGATGAGAAAAATCACCAAGATTAATATTATTTATGTTAAGCGATACGGGATGTTTGATCAGCTTCATCTTGCCAATTAAATCTTTACAGGAACTGAGGCACATTATATATTAGGTCAGACATGTTATTTAAAAGTAGTCCAGCATAATAATGAAAGGATGCATATATTTGAAATAAAACTACATCATTTTATTTATGTTATATTGAATATGTATAAACAACAAATATTAAAAATAAATATAATTTAACTTTCAACTAAAAAATATCAGTGTATACTAAATTATATTATTTTATGGAAAACTTAACAACATAATGTTACGAAATAATCTCTGTGCTTATAATATGGAATCACAATGACCCCATGGCAGTGTATTTACTTGATCTGGTTGAACTTGCACTTTATCGTCAACTGCTTTTAATATTACTTTTTCACTTTTTGTGAATACAATTCATGTTTTATTGATTTGATTATATTCATTTTACGTTTTAATATAATTTTCCGAAATAAAACTTTCTTATAATGAGATGTATTCAAACTATTTGTAATTGGCTTAGAAACTACTTTAGCTTTTTAATTTGAGTTTTTAGTGATTTAATACAGTAAAGTTTAGCTCTTAGACCTATGAATTCAGTAATTAAATCACCTCCTAATTCATCCTTAAATAAACCAGGCACCTTTTCATTCAGCTTAGGCATGTCATATGGGTTATAGGCATCAAAATTACTAGTATCGAATTCTTGTATATTCTCTCTCATATCTTTGTAAAAATCAGGTGTCTCAATTAAATACAATAAACTATCAGTATCAGTATAGCACAGTTTAGCATTACTTCCATACTTATTCTTTATAAAAGTATAATAGAAATTATACAAATGTTGTTTTGAATATTCAAGCACAGCAAATCCTACATATATCGGTCTATCTAAGATAATCTTCTCATGTTTCAGTTGAACTGCAATAAAATTTTCATTGAAAATATAAATGCTATGTAGATTAGGCTTTGCGATTAATTTTTCTGCACCTAATAATTTATTTGTAATATTACAATTGTCATTCCATTTAGTTACTAATTTGACATCCACCTGTTTACGTTTATTTTCAATTGTTTTACCAAATACAGAATTGTTCAAAAGCTTGAAGAAATCCTTTTCAAATAATGTCTTAGCTGTTTGACGTAATTTAGTGTTCAAGTCTATATATTTCTTTAAAAAACTATCCTGTCTAAACTGCAGCACTCGATGATTTTTTTTAATACCAGACCATTTTTCAGACATTCTTTTAGGTGAACATAATGTATTATGTAATTGTATTTATCATACAAATTAGCAATTAATTTTGGTGTCTTTCCTCCGATTGGTATGAATTTTTCGGCAGCAAAAGGCAGATCACTGTGTAAATTATGCAAATGATCAGGATACATCATATCAACTTCTAAAATATAACCAAACTCAGCTTCATCGGAAACATCAAACACATTAAAATTTTCAACCTCATTATTTTTCATAAGTTTAAAATCTGATATAGGTAACTTCTTAGTCATAGCATAACCATACAAATTGTTGCAGTCAAGATATATTAAATATTTTGACGGTTTGGAATCATCAAAAGTAGGCAAATAAATATTATTGGCTTCCGCATAACGGTGAGTGCATTGTGCTTATCCCCCACGTATACCTTTTTTCTATCATTTGATAAATTTCCAAGTCATTAATTAGCTCCAGTTGAATACCAGTATAAAAAAGCATAGCGTCCCAACTCAGACTTGGAGAAGTGACATAGTATGCAGGATCAAGACTATAATTTTTAAGGCAAACTTTTCTAAAATTTTTCGAATATATCGCACAGCAGAAGTACATCACATTTCAAATATAAATCAGTATATTCACCAATGGAACGAACATTGAAGTACTTCCAAACAGATTGAGCATGTTCATATGCTAAATCTGTAATATTTTTTCATTTGCAAACTATTATAAAAACAATCTTTTGATGGCAGTTCGGTTTCATCATATTTCTGCCACGAGTCAATATAATCGTAAGGGTACCTTTTCTTCTTATTAAATCAAAATGCTCTTTGCGCGGATAGTGCGATAATAAATGTACAAAATCTGTTTCTGATAAACTTTTAGTTAATGTGTCCATACTTGAACTGAGAAATTGAAAAGAGTCAATAAATTTAATTTGTACTGGTTTCTTGTCATATTCTGATTTAATTATTTTTGTTATAGATAAATACTTTTCTTTTGTTTTAGGAATAATTATTACTTCACCATCGTATTTAGATAGTTCTGATATAAATAAGTGAGCATCATAACCAGATAGATTATGAAATATAACTGGTATGAATGGACAAACAGTAAATGATAAATTACAAAGTGAATGAGCTGCGCCTCGATACTCTGATGTAATGTGATCATGATCACGAACTTTATCGTCAAATAATAATTGTTTGCAAATATGACATGTAGTTGCATTGGAAAAATCATCATTTTGTTGCGCAGTCATGGGTTTCATGGATTTATTAGTAATTAAAATTTTATTAATGGTTTGAGCATCTTCAATCAATTTTTTTACAAATACTTGAACACAGTCAACTCCTCTGTAAGTAACAAATTTATTCAAGCTTTCATCATGAGAACAACATATATAGTATGCAAAACATGAAGGTTGATGGTGTTATTTCTTATTGTGCTTTTATCATTATATGTTTCTTTATAATCAGTCAATAAACATTCAAAATCTGCATAAATAACAAAATTTATCTTTTGTTGTCTTTCATAATGTCTAAATTTTAAAACACTGTGTCTCTCTGGTAATATGGTTTTAATCTTAGAGCAACTATGTGACACGTATTTGGTTTGACTAAAAAAAATTGAAGACATATTTCACATAAATAAATCGGTCCTTTATGACCTGTGACCTGTCGTTTGACTAGCCGCATAAGGTTTTTTATCAAACAATAATGCGCTTTATTCATTTGTTCAAAATACAACAAGTTAACATGATTTAACTTTCTATTACTGGTTACATATAGCGGACCTGTGACAACATGATGCTTGTCAAGTCCATAAATATTCACACTAATATCGGTATTGTTCTTTTCAAAATTTTAACATCTTTATGGGAGGGCGGAAATGACATCCCCTTTATGTTAAATATAGAATCCAGTTTAGGGTACGAACTCATTCTACATGGATTGCTTTTAGATGGAAATAATGCAGCAGCAATGCTCCACAAAAAACAATAATTCTCGTCGTCTAGAGATGGATTCAAACGATAAGTCATTATTCTGTTCTTAAAACCTGTGGCAATAATATCAACATTTGGGTATTTTGATTTGATTAAACAATTCGATTTATGGATATTAGTTCTCATATGGTATCTGTATTTGTGTTCAGGATCTCAATATTGCGTTTATCACAATTAATATAATTTCTTGATGATGATGACGATGATGGTTTAACTGAAAAGAAAACACAAGAAGGTCTAGAATGCATCTGTTTATTTAAAAAATAACATTAGCGTTAAGGTTTTCCATAAAGTAATAATATATATTATTAATTCATATCATACATTATATATCAAAAAATACCAAGTTAAATAGTGTAATAAAGGTCTAGTAATGTAACTAAGAATGTATTATAATTCATATTATTGGTAAGAACTTATAAACGTCGGAGTACAGCTCTTAAACTCTTTCCTAACATTCTTTACATAATTATTTATGTCCTTCCACGATTCCGAGTCTGCCTCACACTTATTTTTTATTGTGATAATTGAGTGACGCCATCTATTAACTGGTAGAACAGTTTCTATATCATTACAGCTGTATATTTTTAGTTCCACATAATACGCTCCTCTTTTATTCTCATTTATTTGTCGCGAATACCCGTTTGATAATATTCGCGTAATATATGAGTAGATGGGCTGTTGTTTTTACCGGTTGACTCTAACTGGTCGTCATCAGAATCATTACCAAATATATCACAGGCTGTAGTTCTACCGGACAGGACGAGGAAAGTACAATTAGTCTTATTTCTTCTTTCTTGTTGACTACAACATCAGATATACATTATGGAGCAGAATATTAAAATTGAGTTAATTAAATCTGTTGATTCCATAAAACGTTAATTGAAAGAAATTAATAACCAAGACTATGAAGTAAACTACTCGCTTAATAAAATGTTCAAACCTATATCCTCCTCCTCCTTGCGTCGTTTCCTCAATGCTGAGGGTCGTGACCACCATTATGCATCACTTTCTCCCTTATGATGTTTCTCCATCTACTCCTGTCGTCGGTTACATGAATATATAAATCATTCGAAATTAAAATAATTATCAAAGTTTTTCTATATCTTCCATTATTTAATGGAGCATCTTTGTTGATGATAATAAAATTATATGGCTCTCTCCATACAGCACCACAAATAACCTTGAACTGCTTCCAAGACATATCGGTACTAACATGTTCTTCATAAACATGCTTTAAATTGACATCATCTTGTTTAAATATTATGAGAAAATTACTATTATCACGAAGTAACTGCTTCGGAATCTTTGAATAGGTTTGAGACAAATACAAACAATCGATGTGTTTGTGCCGTCCCATTGAGAAGTAATTACGAATGTTTATTTGCTTTTCACCCGCAATATCATCAAAAATAAAAACAGAATTATCTAGGGCTTCATTCGGTGATATAACATCTTTATCATGACTGAATTCATAAAAAATTATCTCGGGCACTCTATTTAAAACTTCTTTTAAAAAACGATATTTAGGTTGATAAGTAGTTTTTGAACATAGATAGAGATTTTAAAATTTGAGTCCATTTTCATGTAATAACAAGCTGATGGCAACGTTCGTTTTGCCGCAATTCGAAGGACCGCATACTATACATCGAATTGTATTGGGCAATAAAACACTGTGTCTGATCTGATGAGAAAAATCACCAAGATTAATATTATTTATGTTAAGCGATACGGGATGTTTGATCAGCTTCATCTTGCCAATTAAATCTTTACAGGAACTGAGGCACATTATATATTAGGTCAGACATGTTATTTAAAAGTAGTCCAGCATAATAATGAAAGGATGCATATATTTGAAATAAAACTACATCATTTTATTTATGTTATATTGAATATGTATAAACAACAAATATTAAAAATAAATATAATTTAACTTTCAACTAAAAAATATCAGTGTATACTAAATTATATTATTTTATGGAAAACTTAACAACATAATGTTACGAAATAATCTCTGTGCTTATAATATGGAATCACAATGACCCCATGGCAGTGTATTTACTTGATCTGGTTGAACTTGCACTTTATCGTCAACTGCTTTTAATATTACTTTTTCACTTTTTGTGAATACAATTCATGTTTTATTGATTTGATTATATTCATTTTACGTTTTAATATAATTTTCCGAAATAAAACTTTCTTATAATGAGATGTATTCAAACTATTTGTAATTGGCTTAGAAACTCCTTTAGCTTTTTAATTTGAGTTTTTAGTGATTTAATACAGTAAAGTTTAGCTCTTAGACCTATGAATTCAGTAATTAAATCACCTCCTAATTCATCCTTAAATAAACCAGGCACCTTTTCATTCAGCTTAGGCATGTCATATGGGTTATAGGCATCAAAATTACTAGTATCGAATTCTTGTATATTCTCTCTCATATCTTTGTAAAAATCAGGTGTCTCAATTAAATACAATAAACTATCAGTATCAGTATAGCACAGTTTAGCATTACTTCCATACTTATTCTTTATAAAAGTATAATAGAAATTATACAAATGTTGTTTTGAATATTCAAGCACAGCAAATCCTACATATATCGGTCTATCTAAGATAATCTTCTCATGTTTCAGTTGAACTGCAATAAAATTTTCATTGAAAATATAAATGCTATGTAGATTAGGCTTTGCGATTAATTTTTTCTGCACCTAATAATTTATTTGTAATATTACAATTGTCATTCCATTTAGTTACTAATTTGACATCCACCTGTTTACGTTTATTTTCAATTGTTTTACCAAATACAGAATTGTTCAAAAGCTTGAAGAAATCCTTTTCAAATAATGTCTTAGCTGTTTGACGTAATTTAGTGTTCAAGTCTATATATTTCTTTAAAAACTATCCTGTCTAAACTGCAGCACTCGATGATTTTTTTTAATACCAGTCCTTTTTTCACACATTGTTTTAGTTGAACATCATGTGTTATGTGATGGTATTTATCATACAAATTAGCAATTAATTTTGGTATCTATCCTGCGATTGGTATGAATTTTTCGGCAGCAAAAGGCAGATCACTGTGTAAATTATGCAAATGATCAGGATACATCATATCAACTTCTAAAATATAACCAAACTCAGCTTCATCGGAAACATCAAACACATTAAAATTTTCAACCTCATTATTTTTCATAAGTTTAAAATCTGATATAGGTAACTTCTTAGTCATAGCATAACCATACAAATTGTTGCAGTCAAGATATATTAAATATTTTGACGGTTTGGAATCATCAAAAAGTAGGCAAATAAATATTATTGGCTTCCGCATATCGGTGAGTGCATTGTGCTTATCCCCCACGTATACCTTTTTCTATCATTTGATAAATTTCCAAGTCATTAATTAGCTCCAGTTGAATACCAGTATAAAAAAGCATAGCGTCCCAACTCAGACTTGGAGAAGTGACATAGTATGCAGGATCAAGACTATAATTTTTAAGGCAAACTTTTCTAAAATTTTCGAATATATCGCACAGCAGAAGTACATCACATTTCAAATATAAATCAGTATATTCACCAATGGAACGAACATTGAAGTACTTCCAAACAGATTGAGCATGTTCATATGCTAAATCTGTAATATTTTTCATTTGCAAACTATTATAAAAACAATCTTTTGATGGCAGTTCGGTTTCATCATATTTCTGCCACGAGTCAATATAATCGTAAGGGTACCTTTTCTTCTTATTAAATCAAAAATGCTTTTTGCGCGGATAGTGCGATAATAAATGTACAAAATCTGTTTCTGATAAACTTTTAGTTAATGTGTCCATACTTGAACTGAGAAATTGAAAAGAGTCAATAAATTTAATTTGTACTGGTTTCTTGTCATATTCTGATTTAATTATTTTTGTTATAGATAAATACTTTTCTTTTGTTTTAGGAATAATTATTACTTCACCATCGTATTTAGATAGTTCTGATATAAATAAGTGAGCATCATAACCAGATAGATTATGAAATATAACTGGTATGAATGGACAAACAGTAAATGATAAATTACAAAGTGAATGAGCTGCGCCTCGATACTCTGATGTAATGTGATCATGATCACGAACTTTATCGTCAAATAATAATTGTTTGCAAATATGACATGTAGTTGCATTGGAAAAATCATCATTTTGTTGCGCAGTCATGGGTTTCATGGATTTATTAGTAATTAAAATTTTATTAATGGGTTCACCATCTTCACTGAATTTGATTACAAATACTTGAACACCGTCTACTCCTCTGTAAGTAACAAATTTATTCAAGCTTTCATCATGAGAACAACATATATAGTATGCAAAACATGAAGGTTGATGGTGTTATTTCTTATTGTGCTTTTATCATTATATGTTTCTTTATAATCAGTCAATAAACATTCAAAATCTGCATAAATAACAAAATTTATCTTTTGTTGTCTTTCATAATGTCTAAATTTTAAAACACTGTGTCTCTCTGGTAATATGGTTTTAATCTTAGAGCAACTATGTGACACGTATTTGGTTTGACTAAAAAAAATTGAAGACATATTTCACATAAATAAATCGGTCCTTTATGACCTGTGACCTGTCGTTTGACTAGCCGCATAAGGTTTTTTATCAAACAATAATGCGCTTTATTCATTTGTTCAAAATACAACAAGTTAACATGATTTAACTTTCTATTACTGGTTACATATAGCGGACCTGTGACAACATGATGCTTGTCAAGTCCATAAATATTCACACTAATATCGGTATTGTTCTTTTCAAAATTTTAACATCTTTATGGGAGGGCGGAAATGACATCCCCTTTATGTTAAATATAGAATCCAGTTTAGGGTACGAACTCATTCTACATGGATTGCTTTTAGATGGAAATAATGCAGCAGCAATGCTCCACAAAAAACAATAATTCTCGTCGTCTAGAGATGGATTCAAACGATAAGTCATTATTCTGTTCTTAAAACCTGTGGCAATAATATCAACATTTGGGTATTTTGATTTGATTAAACAATTCGATTTATGGATATTAGTTCTCATATGGTATCTGTATTTGTGTTCAGGGATCTCAATATTGCGTTTATCACAATTAATATAATTTCTTGATGATGATGACGATGATGGTTTAACTGAAAAGAAAACACAAGAAGGTCTAGAATGCATCTGTTTATTTAAAAAATAACATTAGCGTTAAGGTTTTCCATAAAGTAATAATATATATTATTAATTCATATCATACATTATATATCAAAAAATACCAAGTTAAATAGTGTAATAAAGGTCTAGTAATGTAACTAAGAATGTATTATAATTCATATTATTGGTAAGAACTTATAAACGTCGGAGTACAGCTCTTAAACTCTTTCCTAACATTCTTTACATAATTATTTATGTCCTTCCACGATTCCGAGTCTGCCTCACACTTATTTTTTATTGTGATAATTGAGTGACGCCATCTATTAACTGGTAGAACAGTTTCTATATCATTACAGCTGTATATTTTTAGTTCCACATAATACGCTCCTCTTTTATTCTCATTTATTTGTCGCGAATACCCGTTTGATAATATTCGCGTAATATATGAGTAGATGGGCTGTTGTTTTTTACCGGTTGACTCTAACTGGTCGTCATCAGAATCATTACCAAATATATCACAGGCTGTAGTTCTACCGGACAGGACGAGGAAAGTACAATTAGTCTTATTTCTTCTTTCTTGTTGACTACAACATCAGATATACATTATGGAGCAGAATATTAAAATTGAGTTAATTAAATCTGTTGATTCCATAAAACGTTAATTGAAAGAAATTAATAACCAAGACTATGAAGTAAACTACTCGCTTAATAAAATGTTCAAACCTATATCCTCCTCCTCCTTGCGTCGTTTCCTCAATGCTGAGGGTCGTGACCACCATTATGCATCACTTTCTCCCTTATGATGTTTCTCCATCTACTCCTGTCGTCGGTTACATGAATATATAAATCATTCGAAATTAAAATAATTATCAAAGTTTTTCTATATCTTCCATTATTTAATGGAGCATCTTTGTTGATGATAATAAAATTATATGGCTCTCTCCATACAGCACCACAAATAACCTTGAACTGCTTCCAAGACATATCGGTACTAACATGTTCTTCATAAACATGCTTTAAATTGACATCATCTTGTTTAAATATTATGAGAAAATTACTATTATCACGAAGTAACTGCTTCGGAATCTTTGAATAGGTTTGAGACAAATACAAACAATCGATGTGTTTGTGCCGTCCCATTGAGAAGTAATTACGAATGTTTATTTGCTTTTCACCCGCAATATCATCAAAAATAAAAACAGAATTATCTAGGGCTTCATTCGGTGATATAACATCTTTATCATGACTGAATTCATAAAAAATTATCTCGGGCACTCTATTTAAAACTTCTTTTAAAAAACGATATTTAGGTTGATAAGTAGTTTTTGAACATAGATAGAGATTTTAAAATTTGAGTCCATTTTCATGTAATAACAAGCTGATGGCAACGTTCGTTTTGCCGCAATTCGAAGGACCGCATACTATACATCGAATTGTATTGGGCAATAAAACACTGTGTCTGATCTGATGAGAAAAATCACCAAGATTAATATTATTTATGTTAAGCGATACGGGATGTTTGATCAGCTTCATCTTGCCAATTAAATCTTTACAGGAACTGAGGCACATTATATATTAGGTCAGACATGTTATTTAAAAGTAGTCCAGCATAATAATGAAAGGATGCATATATTTGAAATAAAACTACATCATTTTTTTTTATGTTATATTGAATATGTATAAACAACAAATATTAAAAATAAATATAATTTAACTTTCAACTAAAAAATATCAGTGTATACTAAATTATATTATTTTATGGAAAACTTAACAACATAATGTTACGAAATAATCTCTGTGCTTATAATATGGAATCACAATGACCCCATGGCAGTGTATTTACTTGATCTGGTTGAACTTGCACTTTATCGTCAACTGCTTTTAATATTACTTTTTTCACTTTTTGTGAATACAATTCATGTTTTATTGATTTGATTATATTCATTTTACGTTTTAATATAATTTTCCGAAATAAAACTTTCTTATAATGAGATGTATTCAAACTATTTGTAATTGGCTTAGAAACTCCTTTAGCTTTTTTAATTTGAGTTTTTAGTGATTTAATACAGTAAAGTTTAGCTCTTAGACCTATGAATTCAGTAATTAAATCACCTCCTAATTCATCCTTAAATAAACCAGGCACCTTTTCATTCAGCTTAGGCATGTCATATGGGTTATAGGCATCAAAATTACTAGTATCGAATTCTTGTATATTCTCTCTCATATCTTTGTAAAAATCAGGTGTCTCAATTAAATACAATAAACTATCAGTATCAGTATAGCACAGTTTAGCATTACTTCCATACTTATTCTTTATAAAAGTATAATAGAAATTATACAAATGTTGTTTTGAATATTCAAGCACAGCAAATCCTACATATATCGGTCTATCTAAGATAATCTTCTCATGTTTCAGTTGAACTGCAATAAAATTTTCATTGAAAATATAAATGCTATGTAGATTAGGCTTTGCGATTAATTTTTCTGCACCTAATAATTTATTTGTAATATTACAATTGTCATTCCATTTAGTTACTAATTTGACATCCACCTGTTTACGTTTATTTTCAATTGTTTTACCAAATACAGAATTGTTCAAAAGCTTGAAGAAATCCTTTTCAAATAATGTCTTAGCTGTTTGACGTAATTTAGTGTTCAAGTCTATATATTTCTTTAAAAAACTATCCTGTCTAAACTGCAGCACTCGATGATTTTTTTAATACCAGACCATTTTTCAGACATTCTTTTAGGTGAACATAATGTATTATGTAATTGTATTTATCATACAAATTAGCAATTAATTTTGGTGTCTTTCCTCCGATTGGTATGAATTTTTCGGCAGCAAAAGGCAGATCACTGTGTAAATTATGCAAATGATCAGGATACATCATATCAACTTCTAAAATATAACCAAACTCAGCTTCATCGGAAACATCAAACACATTAAAATTTTCAACCTCATTATTTTTCATAAGTTTAAAATCTGATATAGGTAACTTCTTAGTCATAGCATAACCATACAAATTGTTGCAGTCAAGATATATTAAATATTTTGACGGTTTGGAATCATCAAAAAGTAGGCAAATAAATATTATTGGCTTCCGCATATCGGTGAGTGCATTGTGCTTATCCCCCACGTATACCTTTTTCTATCATTTGATAAATTTCCAAGTCATTAATTAGCTCCAGTTGAATACCAGTATAAAAAAGCATAGCGTCCCAACTCAGACTTGGAGAAGTGACATAGTATGCAGGATCAAGACTATAATTTTTAAGGCAAACTTTTTCTAAAATTTTCGAATATATCGCACAGCAGAAGTACATCACATTTCAAATATAAATCAGTATATTCACCAATGGAACGAACATTGAAGTACTTCCAAACAGATTGAGCATGTTCATATGCTAAATCTGTAATATTTTTCATTTGCAAACTATTATAAAAACAATCTTTTGATGGCAGTTCGGTTTCATCATATTTCTGCCACGAGTCAATATAATCGTAAGGGTACCTTTTCTTCTTATTAAATCAAAATGCTCTTTGCGCGGATAGTGCGATAATAAATGTACAAAATCTGTTTCTGATAAACTTTTAGTTAATGTGTCCATACTTGAACTGAGAAATTGAAAAGAGTCAATAAATTTAATTTGTACTGGTTTCTTGTCATATTCTGATTTAATTATTTTTGTTATAGATAAATACTTTTCTTTTGTTTTAGGAATAATTATTACTTCACCATCGTATTTAGATAGTTCTGATATAAATAAGTGAGCATCATAACCAGATAGATTATGAAATATAACTGGTATGAATGGACAAACAGTAAATGATAAATTACAAAGTGAATGAGCTGCGCCTCGATACTCTGATGTAATGTGATCATGATCACGAACTTTATCGTCAAATAATAATTGTTTGCAAATATGACATGTAGTTGCATTGGAAAAATCATCATTTTGTTGCGCAGTCATGGGTTTCATGGATTTATTAGTAATTAAAATTTTATTAATGGTTTGAGCATCTTCAATCAATTTTTTTACAAATACTTGAACACAGTCAACTCCTCTGTAAGTAACAAATTTATTCAAGCTTTCATCATGAGAACAACATATATAGTATGCAAAACATGAAGGTTGATGGTGTTATTTCTTATTGTGCTTTTATCATTATATGTTTCTTTATAATCAGTCAATAAACATTCAAAATCTGCATAAATAACAAAATTTATCTTTTGTTGTCTTTCATAATGTCTAAATTTTAAAACACTGTGTCTCTCTGGTAATATGGTTTTAATCTTAGAGCAACTATGTGACACGTATTTGGTTTGACTAAAAAAAATTGAAGACATATTTCACATAAATAAATCGGTCCTTTATGACCTGTGACCTGTCGTTTTGACTAGCCGCATAAGGTTTTATCAAACAATAATGCGCTTTATTCATTTGTTCAAAATACAACAAGTTAACATGATTTAACTTTCTATTACTGGTTACATATAGCGGACCTGTGACAACATGATGCTTGTCAAGTCCATAAATATTCACAC
Source organism: Maruca vitrata (assembly GCA_039566165.1). Lineage (NCBI taxonomy): Eukaryota > Metazoa > Arthropoda > Insecta > Lepidoptera > Crambidae > Maruca > Maruca vitrata. Next base: position 2,211,959 of record CM076931.1, read on the forward strand.
TAATATCGGTATTGTTCTTTTCAAAATTTTAACATCTTTATGGGAGGGCGGAAATGACATCCCTTTATGTTAAATATAGAATCCAGTTTAGGGTACGAACTCATTCTACATGGATTGCTTTTAGATGGAAATAATGCAGCAGCAATGCTCCACAAAAAACAATAATTCTCGTCGTCTAGAGATGGATTCAAACGATAAGTCATTATTCTGTTCTTAAAACCTGTGGCAATAATATCAACATTTGGGTATTTTTGATTTGATTAAACAATTCGATTTATGGATATTAGTTCTCATATCGCTACCTAAAATCTCAAATGGCGTAACCGCCAATTTGGTCAAAATGACTTTTGATGCAGTCTTATTCAGTTTTTTTCTCTATCGAACTGTATATTTGAAATCTTGAAGTTCGCAAAAAATGGTTATTACGACCCAATTTTTTTATGGATTTAAACACTTTTTATAAGGTAAACAGGTCGTAAGGCTTAGCCCACTTTACTTGGTGGTTACGCCCCTAGAAATTATTGTGACGTGAAAAAAATGTTATTACAAAAGGGGGTAAGAGACATAATTTGCCGGCGTAACTCGTAAGATTCAAAATTGCCATACAAAGAAAGGCGTTTACACCCAAAATCGCTGAACACATGAGTGTCATTATTATTGTTAGTATTGATGCGCGGGGGGATTAAGATTGCGGAGACATCGGCTAGTTATTGTTTTTCCTCGTTCCGACATTTAAAATAAAAGTCCAAACACAAAGCAGAATCAACGTCCAATAACGCGCCAAAGTCAACGTAACGGTAACAAAAAATTATAAATACAAGGAGAAACGTAATCTATGCGCACAAATAAGAAAATGGCTAAATACATAGATGAATGTATGGTGAATCTGAATACACATCAGCGGGGGTTACAAATGACAAAATTAATCGATTTAGATACGTAAATATCTTGGTGAAGTTTCCCATATTCCAAAATTTTTCATCCAATTCTACAAATTACGCGTTGAATCACTATGAAAAAGTGTCAAACGGCGTAACTTTGCAAAATCGTAATACAGAGTGAATATTTTACGATTTCTTTTATTATTAAATGAGTTTAAAGCACAAAAATTATTTTTTAATTGGAGATACGACCTTCACCTCTTAAAAATCGTGATTTTTATGTGGCGTAAACGCCTTTTTTGTAATATTTTCACAAGTCGTAACCGACTTCTAGTTTCTTAAATATAAGATTTAGGTACAAAGAGTTCCTACTGAAGCCTTTATCTCAAAATTCTAAGAAATTTGATGTATAAAACATTTTCATTGTATTAAAATTGATAAAGTTATGAATTGAAAAAACAATTTTTTGTTTTTCTGCTCTCCTGAAAAGTAGTGTTTTGGTGGTTACGCCATTTGAGATTTAAAGTATCGAATATGGTATCTGTATTTGTGTTCAGGGATCTCAATATTGCGTTTATCACAATTAATATAATTTCTTGATGATGATGACGATGATGGTTTAACTGAAAAGAAAACACAAGAAGGTCTAGAATGCATCTGTTTATTTAAAAAATAACATTAGCGTTAAGGTTTTCCATAAAGTAATAATATATATTATTAATTCATATCATACATTATATCGCTACCTTAAATCTCAAATGGCGTAACCGCCAATTTGGTCAAAATGACTTTTTAATGCAGTTTTATTCAGTTTTTTTTTCTCTATCGATCTGTATATTTAAAATCCTCAAATTCGCGAAAAAAGGTTATTACGACCCAATGTTTTTTTATAGATTTGAACACTTTTCATAAGGTAAACAGGTCGTAAAAGGCTTAGTCTAATTTACTTGGTGGTTACGTCCCTAGAAATTATTGTGACGTGAAAAAAATGTCAAGAAAAAAGGGTGTAAGGGACATAATTTTCCGGCGTAACTCGTAAGACACGCTATTTTTCGAAATTGCAATACAAAAGAAAGGCGTTTACACCCAAAATCGCTGAACACATGATTGTCATTATTATTGTAAGTATTGATGCGCGGGGGGATTAAGATTGCGGAGACATTGGCTATTTATTGCTTTTCCTTGTTTCGGCATTTTAAATCAATGTCCAAACAAAAATCAGAATCAAAGACCAATAACGCGCCAAAGTCAACGTAACGGTCACAAAAAATAATAAATTCACGGAGGAACGTAATCTATGCGCACAAGTACGCAAATGGCTGAATACATAGATAAATGTATGTTGAATATACATCAGCGGGGGTTACGAATGACAAAATCAATCGAATTACGTATAACTATAAGTGAAATTTCCCATGTACAAAAATTCTTCATCCTGTTATAAAACTTACAAGGTGAGTATTACCCATTACATCACTATGAAAACGTGACATATGGCGTAACTTTGTAAAAAGCGTAATACAGAGTGGAAATCTTACGTTTTCTTTCATTATTAAGTTATTTTAAAGCACAAAAGACAATTACTTTCGGGAGATACGACCTTCACCTCTTGAAAATCATGTATTTTTATGAGGCGTAAACGCCTTTTCGTAATATTTCCACTAGCGTAACCGACTTCTAGTTTGTTAAATACAAGATTTAGGTGCAAAGAGTTCTTACTGATGCCTTTATCTCAAAAATTCTAAGAAATTTGATGTATAAAACATTTTCACTGCATTAAAATTGACAAAGTTATATAAAAAACAAACTTTTTTTTTTCGTTTTTTTGCTCTCCTGAAAAGTTGCGTTTTGGTGGTTACGCCATTTGAGATTTAAGGTATCGATATATCAAAAAATACCAAGTTAAATAGTGTAATAAAGGTCTAGTAATGTAACTAAGAATGTATTATAATTCATATTATTGGTAAGAACTTATAAACGTCGGAGTACAGCTCTTAAACTCTTTCCTAACATTCTTTACATAATTATTTATGTCCTTCCACGATTCGAGTCTGCCTCACACTTATTTTTATTGTGATAATTGAGTGACGCCATCTATTAACTGGTAGAACAGTTTCTATATCATTACAGCTGTATATTTTTAATTCCACATAATACGCTCCTCTTTTATTCTCATTTATTTGTCGCGAATACCCGTTTGATAATATTCGCGTAATATATGAGTAGATGGGCTGTTGTTTTTTACCGGTTGACTCTAACTGGTCGTCATCAGAATCATTACCAAATATATCACAGGCTGTAGTTCTACCGGACAGGACGAGGAAAGTACAATTAGTCTTATTTCTTCTTTCTTGTTGACTACAACATCAGATATACATTATGGAGCAGAATATTAAAATTGAGTTAATTAAATCTGTTGATTCCATAAAACGTTAATTGAAAGAAATTAATAACCAAGACTATGAAGTAAACTACTCGCTTAATAAAATGTTCAAACCTATATCCTCCTCCTCCTTGCGTCGTTTCCTCAATGCTGAGGGTCGTGACCACCATTATGCATCACTTTCTCCCTTATGATGTTTCTCCATCTACTCCTGTCGTCGGTTACATGAATATATAATGTTTGCTCCGTGGAGTAACTAATGAGTGTACCTAGCTACGCAGGTTGGGACAAGTGAAACACTCGGATGCTAAAAGCCAACTGTTTAATTTATCAAACTTACTTCTACACAACAAGTACAATGGCGTTTCACACGCGTCAGCATTCGCACACATGTGTACCCACAATATTCCCCCTTTTTTAAAAAAAAGTTATATAATTGACATAAAAAATTATCTTTACACACACGGTACAAGTTTACACAATATTACAATAATGTTACATTACTTTAAATTCTTAACTCTGCAAAATACAATTTGGTGAGTGCACTGGCGTGCCTCCATAAACCAAAAATAACATCATAAGATATACAATACATTCACTTTATATTTTGATACACATAGCAAACTCGTAAACATATAAATGTGATACTGTTACAACAAAAACAAAAACAAAAAATTGTTATTAATTTATTACGATTACATCAGACAAGAATATACTTATTATTACTAATTACAAGTTGTTTTATTTTTTATACATTCACCCTCTTCAATAAAAGATTACTGCACTGTTTGTAACATGGTTTATACAACACTAGCGACCCGCCCTCGCTTCGCTTCGGGTATATCTCTATCTCTATATAATATATTTCAACCCCGTAAGGGATTTTACATACAGAAGTTATTTCCCAATAACTCCCGTTCCCATGGGAATTTTGTAATATCGCGTTGGAAGAAAGCTTAACGTTCATTAGGGTACCTGCATGCCAAATCTCAATCGTCTATCTATATCGCGGTTTAGATTTTTTCATACAAAAGTTTTTATCCAATTACTCCCGTTCCCGTGGGAATTTTACAATATCCTGTTGAAACTAAGCTTTTAATTTATTAAGGTACCTGCATGTCAAATTTCAAGCGTCTAACTTATGCGGTTAGTATTTTTCATACAAAAGGATTTTCCCGTTATTTCCCGTTCCCGTGGGAATTTCGGGAAATCCTGTCCTAACGGATGCTTACGTCATAACATCTACCTGCATGCTAAATTTCATCTCGATCCGTCCAGTGGCTGTGACGACTTCGTCCGCGTAGAGATGTTTAACGGCTAAAACATTACTTCTTTATAGCGCAGTCGGTTAAAAAGTAGCCTATAACCGTTTCTAGGCTCTAGACTATGTCTGTACCAAATTTCGTTTAAATCGATTCAGTACTTTTTGCGTGAAAGCGTAACAGACAGACAGACAGACAGACAGACAGACAGAGTTACTTTCGCATTTATAATATTAGTAAGGATTAGTAAGGATGTTGACGTGGTTGCACCATTTGGGGTGGCGCCGTCTGAATTGACATTGAACTATGCCACACTGCCATTTCTTTTTTCAACATTTTTCTCGTATCTTGTCTACATTTCCTGTACAGGATATACGCAAAATAAATACTAGCAAGTAGTACGATGATTATGGCCATCGTACCATACTTTTCTAAGTTTTGCTCGAATTGCGAAGTAGTCGCACTATTCGCTCCATTTTGGGCGATAATTACTTCTTCAGTTTTTTTCTCGACACTGTAAGATTTGCCCATCTTTACAATTAATTACAATATACCGTTATTATTAAAAAAATATAGATGCTTAATTTGTTGCACGTCAGATGCTGTAGTGAACAATGTTATCGTTATGATTTTTATTGTTTACGCTATTACATTGTTGCACAACCTACTTTGTACTTATTGCTAGCTCTGACAACCTTTGTACCTCAAGACAGTTATGTTGCGAAGCAGTTTTTACATACTACCTATAATACTAGGGTTTGCCTGTTGATTTTTTAATTACCTATTCTAATGAGACTTAATTAACACTTTACTAAATATCTAAAAAATCTAACTGGTTTTTTACAGATTCTACCAGATTTTGTGACCTTAAAATTTTGTTTTCCTTGTCCTGTGTCAAAACTTTTAGCTCTTGATCTAGTAAATAAGCTGGTTTTAACCTGTCTATAGATACTGTAGTGACTTTATCTTCTATTTGAATTTTAAATACTTTATCTGACCTCTCTATCACCTTGTAAGGACCTTCATAGGGACTTACTAATGATTTCCTATTCCTATCGACTCTTACAAATACATTTGAACAATTTTTAAGGTCTGGATTCACAAAAAATTTTTGCACACTATGATTTTTGTCACTAATTGGCTTATACTGTCTAATGTTTATCTCTAATGTTTTGTATTATTACATAAGGATCATAGTTTTCAGAAGTTTCTACAAAAATTCACCTGGCAATCGCAATGACCGGCCGTAAACCATTTTGCGCGGCGCTTACATTTTGTTTCGTTTTTAATGGCAGCTCGAAGTCCTAACATTACGCTAGGTAGTTCGTGCGTCCAATTTTGCTACCATTTAACCTTGCCATCAAAGCTGCCTTCATAGCTTCTATGCCATCGCTCCACGGCTCCGTTAGCCTGCGGATGGTACGAAGTTGTCCTTATCTTCTGTATACCTAGATACGCCATTAGACTTGTAAACAATTTACTCTCAAATTGCCTGCCCTGATCACTCGTTAACTTAACCGGACAGCCAAACCTACATATCCATTCCCTGTATAATACATTTGCCACCGTATCAGCCGTTATATCTTTCCAATGGATATGCCTCCAGCGGCTTCAGCCTGTACCTCTATCTATAATAGTTAAACAATACCTGTAGTCATCTGTCGTAATCGGAAGTGGCCCTACTATGTCGACATGTATATGTTCAAATCTATCTACTTTTGCGTTATGTGCCATAGTTTGAAACTGTATGCCTAGTTACCTTGGATTTTTGGCAACATAAGCACGTTTTCGCCCATACATTTTATATCACGATTCATGTTTGGCCACCAGAATTTCTCTTTAATCATCCGGCGTGACGTACGCAACCCAGGATGACTAAGATCATGTATAGTGTGAAATGCAGTCTTTCTGAAAGACTCTGTTAAATAAAGGCCTTGCACCTGCACCTGATATCTCCATAATAAATAGAATGACTGGAGTTCGGAATATTAAATTTCTTAAATTTGTATTTAGGATTGCGTAAAATGTCTTTGAATTCCACGTCATTTACTTGTTCTAATGCTAATTTCTCATAATCAATTGCGCTCGAGTTGCATTCTATGGCTTGAATCCGCGATAACGTGTCTGCTACAACGTTATCTTGACCACACATGTCGTATATCCGTTGTAAATTCACTTATAAAACTTAATTGTCTAACTCGTCTAGGGCTCTCCTTTTTATTATTCTTACATAATTTAGAAAATGCGTAAGTCAAAGGTTTGTGGTCCGTGAAAATAATTAAATCACAGCCTTCAAATAAACTTCTAAAATGCTCTACACCTAAAAATATAGCAAGTAACTCGCGGTCATACGTGCTATAGTTTTGCTGCGCTTGCGTTAGCTTTCTTGAGAAGTAACCTAATGGATTCCATTTGCCCTCTATACATTGTTGCAACACTGCTCCTACACAATTATTTGACGCGTCTGCAAATAATGCAACTGGCACATTGGTCGCCGGATACGATAACGTAACTGCGTTCGTTAAACCGTTCTTACATTCCAAAAATGCTTTATCAGCGTCTGGGGTCCATTGTATCGTTGTTTTGTCGTTCTTTTTGGCGCCACGAATATACTGGTTTAATATTTCCAAGTACTCGATTGCTTTAGGCAAATGACTACGATAAAAGTTTACCATTCCTAAAAATTGCCTTAGCTCACTAACATTTTGGGGTTTAGGATAATCAACTATTGCCTTTACTTTACTTTCTAACGGCCTAATACCTTCCGTCGTAACTCGGTAGCCTAAAAATTCGATGCTAGTGGCTTTAAAAGTACACTTTTCCAAATTAATCGTTATACCATAATCATTTAAGCGAGTGAATACCTGTTCTAGCTGCTCATCATGCTTTTGCTCATCAGTTGACCCAACTATAATATCGTCGCAGTAACAGTATATTGAATCTAAGCCTGCTAGCACTATATTAGTCATAAATCGTTGGAATGTCTGTGCGGCATTCCTTAATCCAAACGTCATACGTTCGAATTCGTATAAACCGAACGGTGTTGTTATCGCTGTTTTGCATATATCGTCTGGATGAATTAAAATGTTTATGATAAGCTTTTTTAATATCGATTTTTCGAAAATAATGTTTTGTTAGTTAATACATACGTAAAATCTTGTACGCGAGGGAATTGGATACCTATCAGGCTTAGTTATCGCGTTTAGAGCTCTATAATCTCCACAAGGACGCATGTGACCGTCCTTTTTGGGAACTAAATGAAGTGGGCTCGCCCAAGGCGATTTTGATGGTCTACATATTCCTGCTTCTAACATGTTTTTAAATTCCTCCTTCGCGATTTGATAACGCTGCGGTGCTAATGGTCTAGGTTTACAGAAAACAGGCGGACCCTCGGTATCAATATAGTGATACGCAGAATGCTTTGGCGCCTCTTTGAATGACATAGGCTTAAGAAGGTCGGGATATTTTCTTAATATATCATATATCGGATGATCATTACGTAATGTTGATATTGACGACTCAGTATGGTTTACGATCGTTCCTCCGCACAGCCAGGTTTGTTACTTTATCTATTAAGCATCGGCCATTTATATCTAGAATTAACTTAAAATGATTTAAAAAATCTACACCCAGAATCGGTTGTTTAACATCACACACAACAAAAGACCATTTAAAAGATCTCCCTTAGTTTCAAATCTAAGGTAAGTATCTTAGTTGCCGTACGTTTTAATACTTGAACCGTTCGCTGCGAAAAGCGAATAATTAGTACTTTCTTTTAAATCAAATCTATTTTTAACAAAACTTTTAGGCAAAAACAGAAATACATGCACCTGAGTCAATTAAAAATTTTACATTAGACGTTTTGTCACTTACTATTAAGCGGTAATCTTCGACTGCATCGCTTCCCGCCACCGGCTGCAGCTCTCCTAGTTTTCCGAACGCGGTGACTGATTCTTGTCCTTCCAGCTGCAGGGCCACGCACCTAGACGCCCGTCCTCGATATTTCCAGTGATAAGAACACAGCCAATCTGGACTCGCCGGTGTTCTTCGTGGTCTTGATCGGGAACGGTCGCGTGAGAAATTTCTGAACCTGCTTCTACTCCTATCCGGGAATCTGCCTCTTTGTGCGCCCATCTCGTTCAATCTCAGGTTGATTTTCGCGATCTCTGCCATAATTGACGCTACCTCGAAACTGGACGATGGTTGGGGATGACTGCGGGCTACTTCACTGACTTGCGCTGGCTGGTGAGTATCCATGATCTTGTCCGCAATTACAGCCAGTTCTTCCAGGTCATGGTGGATGTTACGGTAAGTACTGCTTGAACCGCCGCAGGTAAGTGTCCTTGCCATAGAATCTTAAGAGTGTCGTCTTCAATTTTCCTCTTGCCAGCTCTTTCATTTCGTCTCAACAATTGACTCGGCTTCTGATCTCCTTAACTCTATTTCTGTCACTAATTTTTCGCACCTGTTTGGCCTCCGATTCTTCATAAATCTGCAACAGTCTCTTCCTTAGCGCGTCGAATTTCCCTGCTTCCGGTGGGTTAGCTAGTATGTCCGCAACCTGCTGTATGACGTCCTTGCTCCAGCTTGGCTACGACCATGAAATATTTGTTTGCGTCCGAAGTCTTCTGCGGTGCCAAAATAGCTTCGACTTGGTAGAACCAAAGTCGTGGGTTTTCTGGCCAAAAAGTCAGGAATTTTGTTAGAAACCGAAAGTGTAGAAATACTGGCCTCATTTTCCTCTGCCTTCACGGGAGCTGGCGCTGGTTGTTGAGTTGGCGGCACTTGCTGGTACATTATGCTTGAACGTCGTTGAGTCAGGGTCACCAATATAATGTTTGCTCCGTGGAGTAACTAATGAGTGTACCTAGCTACGCAGGTTGGGACAAGTGAAACACTCGGATGCTAAAAGCCAACTGTTTAATTTATCAAACTTACTTCTACACAACAAGTACAATGGCGTTTCACACGCGTCAGCATTCGCACACATGTGTACCCACAAATATATAAATCATTCGAAATTAAAATAATTATCAAAGTTTTTTCTATATCTTCCATTATTTAATGGAGCATCTTTGTTGATGATAATAAAATTATATGGCTCTCTCCATACAGCACCACAAATAATCTTGAACTGCTTCCAAGACATATCGGTACTAACATGTTCTTCATAAACATGCTTTAAATTGACATCATCTTGTTTAAATATTATGAGAAAATTACTATTATCACGAAGTAACTGCTTCGGAATCTTTGAATAGGTTTGAGACAAATACAAACAATCGATGTGTTTGTGCCGTCCCATTAGTAATTACGAATGTTTGTTTGCTTTTCACCCGCAATATCATCAAAAATAAAAACAGAATTATCTAGGGCTTCATTCGGTGATATAAAATCTTTATCATGACTGAATTCATAAAAATTATCTCAGGCACTCTATTTAAAACTTCTTTTAAAAAAACGATATTTAGGTTGAAAAAGTAGTTTTTGAACATAGATAGAGATTTTAAAATTTGAGTCCATTTTCATGTAATAACAAGCTGATGGCAACGTTCGTTTTGCCGCAATTCGAAGGACCGCATACTATACATCGAGATTGTATTCGGCAATAAAACACTGTCTCTGATGTGATGAGAAAAATCACCAAGATTAATATTATTTATGTTAAGCGATACGGGATCTTTGATCAGCTTCATCTTGCCAATTAAATCTTTACAGGAACTGAGGCACATTATATATTAGGTCAGACATGTTATTTAAAAGTAGTCCAGCATAATAATGAAAGGATGCATATATTTGAAATAAAACTACATCATTTTATTTATGTTATATTGAATATGTATAAACAACAAATATTAAAAAATAAATATAATTTAACTCTCAACTAAAAAATATCAGTGTATACTAAATTATATTATTTTATGGAAAACTTAACAACATAATGTTACGAAATAATCTCTGTGCTTATAATATGGAATCACAATGACCCCATGGCAGTGTATTTACTTGCTCTGGTTGAACTTGCACTTTATCGTCAACTGCTTTTAATATTACTTTTTTCACTTTTTGTGAATACAATTCATGTTTTATTGATTTGATTATATTCATTTTTACGTTTTAATATAATTTTCCGAAATAAAACTTTCTTATAATGAGATGTATTCAAACTATTTGTAATTGGCTTAGAAACTCCTTTAGCTTTTTTAATTTGAGTTTTTAGTGATTTTAACACAGTAGAGTTTAGCTCTTATACCTATGAATTCAGTAATTAAATCCCCTCCTAATTCATTCTTAAATAAACCAGGCACCTTTTCATTCAGCTTAGGCATGTCTTATGGGTTATAGGCATCAAAATTACTAGTATCGAATTCTTGTATATTCTCTCTCATATCTTTGTAAAAATCAGGTGTCTCAATTAAATACAATAAACTATGAGTATCAGTATAGCACAGTTTAGCATTACTTCCATACTTATTCTTTATAAAAGTATAATAAAGAAATTATACAAATGTTGTTTTGAATATTCAAGCACAGCAAATCCTACATATATCGGTCTATCTAAGATAATCTTCTCATGTTTCCAGTTGAACTGCAATAAAATTTTCATTGAAAATATAAATGCTATGTAGATTAGGCTTTGCGATTAATTTTTCTGCACCTAATAATTTATTTGTAATATTACAATTGTCATTCCATTTAGTTACTAATTTGACATCCACCTGTTTACGTTTATTTTCAATTGTTTTTACCAAATACAGAATTGTTCAAAAGCTTGAAGAAATCCTTTTCAAATAATGTCTTAGCTGTTTGACGTAATTTAGTGTTCAAGTCTATATATTTCTTTAAAAAACTATACTGTCTAAACTGCACCACTCGATGATTTTTTTAATACCAGACCATTTTTTCAGACATTCTTTTAGGTGAACATAATGTATTATGTAATTGTATTTATCATACAAATTAGCAATTAATTTTGGTGTCTTTCCTCCGATTGGTATGAATTTTTCGGCAGCAAAAGGCAGATCACTGTGTAAATTATGCAAATGATCAGGATACATCATATCAACTTCTAAAATATAACCAAACTCAGCTTCATCGGAAACATCAAACACATTAAAATTTTCAACCTCATTATTTTTCATAAGTTTAAAATCTGATATAGGTAACTTCTTAGTCATAGCATAACCGTACAAATTGTTTGCAGTCAAGATATATTAAATATTTTGACGGTTTGGAATCATCAAAAAGT